>JAPFRF010000001.1:45675000-45822500 GCA_029282475.1 Phrynocephalus forsythii
CTCTTTTGCTGCACTTGCCTTGTGTTTATTAATATGCTTTCCGGGACTTCAAAATAAATTTGTAAATGTCAGTGAGCAAATCACACTGCTTTATTAATTAATTTATCTATTTAAAGCCTGAGAGCTTGCTCCCATTCTGGTGAACAGAAAGAAGACAAGATAGGAAATTACTATATCTTATTTTGGAAAAGTAAGGCAGAATTTGCTGCAAATTATGAATGGCAGACCCATAATATTCTGGCTTTGCAGCTGACGATTTTTCTGTGGTGCTAAAAATAAATACTGCTACTACTACTACTACTACTACTACTACTACTACTACTACTACTACTACTACTACTACTACTACTTAAAAAAATGCATATTATTGTAACAACATATTATTCCACAAGGGTTTCCCTGTCAAATAAAATATCAGGTTCAGGTTATCACTGACTAATAAATCCTTTTAAGACTGTATTTTTAAAAAAGGAGAAAAAATACTTACGCAAATGTAATGACTGTAAAGTCTAGCCAGTTCCAGGGATCCCGGAGGAAAGTGAAATCTTCTAAACAGAAGCCCCTTGCAAGAATTTTTATTAGTGATTCAAAGGTATAAATTCCAGTGAATGTGTATCTGAGAAAAATATCAGTATAAGAGTTAACAGAAAATAAATGTCAATTATTTCAATACAAATATTTCCACAGGATCTAATAATTAAAAGGGGGAAAATGTCCTACATAATTCTAAAACAGAACAACAGGGCATAGGTTTCTCCTCTAGATAACAATGGCGGTTACTTCACGTCCTTCCTTGTTCCGCAACTAGTTTTGTACTGTGACAGCGTTGGTCGTGATCATGTGGTTTTGTCCCAGTTTAGTCCCTGTTTCCGTTTTCTCAAGGTCGTGATAACTTGTCTCGTGACAACTGTTATTTCATGGTCTTGTTCCGTGACAAATTCTGAATTTGCCTTTCTTTCTTAACCCTTCTTTTAAATATCGTAAATAAAACTTTTTTGATATTTCGAGTTACTGGTCTTCCAGGATTTACACATCAATGCTACAGAATTTTCAGTACTTTCTTTAATAAACATTTGTGCTGCATGGTGTTTCCCATTGGGAAACTTACGTTGAATGCCACTTCAGCCGCTGACCACTAGGTGGACATTGGTTGTTGCATGACAGTTGTTACCACATGGTCCCTTGTCTCGGAACAGGAACTGGGAACAAACCGTGACAAGAGAATACCCCAACCCAGCACCAGGTACGGTATTGACACACTCTGAACCTGCTCCGGGGGCGTGGTCAAGAAAAATTTCAGCTATTGCGCAATAGACATGAAGTAAGATTTTTTGTACCGGTCCAAAGCGCAACACTTACAAAGACAAAACAGACATGAAGTAACCGCCAATCTGAAAGTGCAAAAAGCAGATGCACGCAGGAGCTGATATATTATTTGTGATCATGCTATGAAGATTCTGAAAGCTCCCAATACTCCTCAAAGTGTAAGAGACTGAAGGCAAACTCACAGGGAAGGAGGAGTTACTGGACATCTTTTTTCCTTTTTTAAAAAAGTTCCCCCTTAATCTTCTTATTTGTCTATGTTGGCGGTTACTTCATGTCCTTCTTTGTTCCATGACTAGTTTTGTACCATGACAGCATTGGTCATGATCACGTGGTTTTGTCCCTGTTCACATGGTCATAATAACTTGTCTCATGGCAAGTGTTACCTCACGGTCTTGTACTGTGACGAACACTGAATTTGTCTAGATTCCTTTTTCCTTTTTTTTTGTTAAAAATTCTTTTTTGATATTTTGCTTCTGAAAAGTCAAACAACAACAAACAAACAAACCTGGACACAGTTTTCTGAGAGAAATGAATGTTTTGTTGCGTGACAGTCATTACTATACGGTGTCTTGTCTTGGAACAGAAAGCGGGAACAAAGAGTGACAAGGGAAACCCCTACCCCAGCACCAGGTACAGTATTGTCACGGGGGTGTGGTCGAGACAAATTTCAGTAGTTGCACAACAGACGTGAAGTAACTTTTTTGTACCACTCCTAAGCACAACACTAACAGAGACAAAATGGACGTGAAGTAACCACTGTTGTTTCCTTTATTCTTGCCCACTACTTCAGATTCACTGCCTGAATATTTCCGTGAGCGGGGTTCCTGGCTGCCAGAAGGGAAAAGTTTTGTTTCCCCTGGTGCCTCTTACAAGTACAGCCAGTCTGTGTAGCCTTGGGCAAGCTGAACAGAAAATGAAAGGAAAGAGTAAGCTACTTCTGAGTACTGTGTGCCTAGTAAATGAGGGAAAGCATCGGCTTATGCTGGAATTAACTTGATGGCACATTATTATAATATTATCATCAAATACAATTGGCTACTAAGAGGAGAGAAACAGGGGGAAGTAATGGGCAAATAATTAAAAGAGGAACTCCTGAAGTTTATCTGCCTACAGATTGTGATGCCTTCCAGTTTTCTTCCAGCCCATCATTTGGGGAGAAGCCTTCAGAACTAACAAGCAGCTATTCCTTAATGTTCAGCACAGTATGAATCCCAGTTCTTTGTGCCTCTATTTCTAACAGACTGATGTAACATCAAAAGCAACTGTACTGTAAAATAAATTCCAGCACCATTCTGCAAGTTAAATGCAGAAATAGGAAACAGCAGGAAAGAGGGCTGCATTTCCATCTAATTCCACTTAAGAGATGTTTACTGAAAGCATTCTGAGGTTTTACAGCATCTATTCTAGAACATCCAAAGCACTGCTAAATAGAGAACAGCAGTTCAGCACTGGTCTTAGAAGTGATTTACCCAACAGGTATAACCATAGATGTTTTGCATATAAACCCTGTCATGTGTTCCAGACACGTGCTATTATGCAGGTCTGTATAATATAACCAGTGTCATAGGCTGCTTGCCACCACAACATGCCACTTGGGTGACTACACATACTAAACAGAGACATGCATTATGTACTTGTTTACACATGGAACAGTAATTGATGCGAACTTACTCTACATTCTTTGTCCATTCCGGAGGGTTACTCATGGTCATAAATACACAGTTGGTTAAAATAGTGCACATAATAAGCATGCTGAATAATGTATGCTACAGTCAAGGAACATATGCATGGTAATACATCATAAGAAAAATAGTCACATCAACAGTGCATTCTAACTTGCCTCCAACATCATTAATCTTTGCTATGTTACAATGGTGCTCAGAGAACATCTCACAACTTTCCTACTTCGTGCTCCATAACTATAAAAAAGAATAGACTTTTTGAATTACTAATACTGGAAATAAAAGTGGATTTGAAAAAGAAACATGCAGAAATTCCTGTTCTTGCTCTGAATTAAAAAGAAATGGCTTGAGTCACATGTGGGTGGTCAATAAAATATCAGGAGAAAAATATATGTTGGTGAAGGCATGAACAGCAATAATCTGTTAACAAAGCTTTAATTTGCTTTGTTAACTGCTGGGCGACTAGAACTTTGAGATGATGTTTCAGAATAATATTTTAGATTAGCTGAAAAAATAGTTATCAGTCGAAGACACAATGAATCCTACAGGGTTAATTAAATCAATGCAAATATAAAATGGAAGGCATTCTTGACTGAAACTCAGTTTATTATTAGTGGAAACTAGACATGGGCACGACCAGAAGAAATGACGTTTCGAGTTTTCGTTTGTCGGAACGGGTCCGTTTCGGGTCGTTTCCGTTTGTCGCGAAATTTTTCAAAAATTTGTTGTTTTCTTTGTCGTTTGTCGTTTCCACCGCGATTTAGTGCGATTTGACTTCCCAGAGCATAGGGGCGTCCCGCAATCAGGGCCAGCGCTAGGTGTATTGCACCCTAGGCGGCGGGTGGGGCAGGGGGCGGGGGGCGGGGGGAGGTGTGGACAGGCAGCGCGGGCGGACGGGCGAGTGGGCAGTTAGGATATCACTTAGGATAGATGTTCTGTTCTTGGCTTGCACCCCAAATGTGTGTGTGTGCAAGCAAATTGAAGTTGGGAAAAGAGAAAATAAATGGTAGTATATAATATATTTTTAAAATAAATCCACACCTCCCACTCCCAGTCAAACCTTCCCCTTTATCCAATATCAGAAAAAAATCCTCACAAACTGCCAGAGAAGAAATAAAGAATAAACTGCTATTCCCTTCAGCAGACAAAGCTGCAGGGAATCAAAGAAATTATTTTCTAAATTCAATTCCCTCCCTGCCTGCCTAACTTAAATCCTAAAGTCTCCCTCCTCCCTCCTCAATCTCGATCGGATCACACCAGCACCAGCAGCCAGCCCTCCTCCCTCAACCACATCCATACACCCGGCTGCGATTTCGGGAAGGTGCCTCGGCTTTTTATGCCCTCCGAGACATCCAGAAGTGTCAGTCAAAAACCTGGCGATGCCATTGGTGGAATGGTTCAGAAAAATTGCATGGTCCCATCCCATGCCCAGCCCAAATGGGCAGGTCTAAAAAAATAAAAAATAAAATAAAATAAAATCAATACGACGTTTTATTGCTATAAAAACCCCACTGCTGCTACTATTAAAATTCAGGCATTTAAAATAAATAAATTTCACATGTTTCTGTGGTGATTTGGTGTGTTTTTTGACCACTATTTCAAAAGAAAAATTGCGGTCGCCATTTTGGATCCCCACCCCACCCCATGGCATGGCGAGACGACGAGGATGACCCCCCCCAGCCTGGTGCAAGCAGCCCAGGACAGGAGAAGAGGGGGGGAAGGCCGGGGACCCCCCAGAAACCACTCCTCTGGTAGGTGGCAAAGCCTCAGGCAGGCATATTTTCGCCTGCTTTTTTGGCCGGGAGTTGGGTTTTTTTAAAAAAACTTTTAAAAAGGTTTTATGTGCTTTGCATTGCGCGATCGCCGCGATGCCACAAACGGAAATGAAAAACCCGACCCAATTTTTCTTTTTTCGGTTCGAGTTCGAGTTCTGACGGCTTAATTATCGTTACCGTTTCCGTTACGTAACGGAAACAATAACCGAAAACGGAAACGACAATTTCGCCGAGTCGTGCCCATGTCTAGTGGAAACCGATACTTGGGTTCAAATATAGCCTGAAATACTAAATCAATCTCTACACTGATCTAGGACATGCTTCATAATAACACACACATGACAAAATAAGGTGCCATTTTCCCATTCCTCATTGAAAGAAAGAAAGAAAGAAAGAAAGAAAGAAAGAAAGAAAGAAAGAAAGAAAGAAAGAAAGAAAGAAAGAAAGAAAGAAAGAAAGAAAGGCCATTGTTCACAGAGAGAGGACCTGCTTTGCAAGTGAAAGGTCCCCAGGTTGATTCCCCACAATCTTCAGCCAACGCAGGGGAGTAAGTCCTTCTTAAACCCTGCAGAGCTACTGCTGTCACTCTGGCATTCAATGACCCATCTCTCTTTGTGGGGGACAGTGCTACTAAAATGTGTCTTGTTTTAATAGCATTGTTGATGGTTTAAGGGAGAGTTTAATATGGGACATCTGGGCTGCTGCTCAAGTAGGAGAAATGTGAGTGGAAAATGTGAGCAAGACTAAAAAAAAAGAATACTGAGATCCATGGCTTATGTCACCACTTGGGCTGAACAGAAATGCTATCCTACACATACTTGATCTCCTGAGATGTTTATAAAGCATGTAACGGAAAGGTATGTCTTCATGAAAAAGCAAGTCCATTAATTAGTCTTGATGATAAGCACTAAGCGGCCACTTGATGGCACCATAAACTAAGATGTTCAGAACTATTTTCTTTCAAGGTGGCACATGGCTTATGTGTGGAGGCACATGTGTGCATGCGCAGACATGCGCTTAGGTATTGGCAGCAACGTTCCTGAAGGAAATCCAGAGCAGACAAGGGCTTTCCAGGGCAGCTGCTTAGTTCTTCAGAGAAAGACTTCAGACCTTTTGGAGCTTTTGACAGATGTTGTCCATGGGGTGGTGAGTGTTAGAGCAGTGAGGAAGGAGGGGTGCATTTAGTAATGCTGCCAAGGAACATGAGTTGAGGAATCTCAGTTCACGTCTTGATTGGAACTGAAAGCTCCTCTTTTCAACACAAGAATCATCCAAGCCCTCCACCTATCCCTGGCAGTTCGCTTGTGTTTACCTCTCCCCCAGCTTGTTCCATCCTCCACAATGGTCTAGTCACGCTCCTTATCCGGAACGGTCTTGAATTTGGTTAGCAAAGAGCAGAAGGTGACTGAAAAGCCTAACAGTAAAAACACTGAGGGACAGCTTTGAACATCATAAAACATGGACTCAACCGCAGCAGTATACCCTACCTACCTGCTGGTTCCCCTGACCTCACTGAATTGCATCCAGGTAGGCAGGCACAGGTGTGTGCTTCACGTCTGTGATCCTATACAAGTTACCTGGGAGTAAAATCCCATTAACGTTGCAGTTTACTTTGGGGGGGGAGAGTAGTTTGAAATAACATTCTAGGGATTCCAAAAACAAATTCAACCTCATTCTGTCATGAATATTCATAGCTCACTATTTTCTTCTTCAGTATTCTACGATGTCTTTTGGAAAGCAAGGCATTCTATCAAATCTTTCCCTGACACCAGTTCTAAATGAGCTTCGGCTAATTTGCAACTTTACAACAACCCTGGAGTGCAGATCAGACTGAGAGAAATTGACTTGTTCCCTATGTGATCTTCAGAACTGCGTGCAGAACTTGAACCATCCTGTCTAAATCTACAGCCTCCTCATTGTGATGGCTTTACATTTCTCTAATTTAAAAAAATCTATGTTGATTTCCCAACCCCCTTTACTTTTCCCCCAATGTAAAATATTATACGTTCAGAATGAGAATGGATCATTGCAGATTTGGCATCCACATCAAAGGCCCTGAGCCCCATCAGCTTCTCAGTACACATTCAGTTCTTAGTCAATAAGAAAAATACAGTAAAAGATATTCAAACCTATAGAATGCTTATACAGTACATACCTCAGTGTGCATGTTACTTTTTATTTCATTTACTGTACTTATATTGATGAAGGGGACATACTATAAGTTGCATCATAGTTCAAACAGTGCACAGCTCTGATTCTCAGTACTGTACTAGAAAAGAGTTTGGGATTTGTGAAAAGGGAGACAGGGAGAGAGAGAGGAGCACAACTGCTGTGCAAATTTGGTACCCTAAGCACATCCAATCTCACCTGATTTTGGAAGCTAAGCAGGGTCAGCCTTGGTGAGTACTTGGGTGGGAGACCAGCAGGTGCTATAGGTGCCTGGAGTAGGAACTGGCAAACCACTCCAGTATTCCTGCCAAGAAAACTCCATGGACATAGGGTCACGAAGAGTCAGTCACGACTGTAGCGATGCAACACACACACGCAGATTGGGATCTCTTCAATCAAGATAAACCGGATAGATGTACTATGTATCCCTTCTCACAAATCAGAACTGAATTTCTCTGCCTGGTAGCGATAACACATCTGGATCACTTGTCATTATAAGATCAGAGCACCTCTGTTTGCAGTGATTTTTGTCTGAAAACAGCATCTGGGAGAAGACTCAGTTTATGTGGGACTCTAGTCAGGGCTGATGGGCCTCCAGGATGCCCCAGACAATCTGTGAGTGAGATCTGCGACCAACCCTTCCCTCCATCTCCTGACCTTGGGCAAGATACCTATCAATTTGTATCACTGAAGAACTCCTGATAAACCTCTGAACAATCCCAGGATAGGAGACCCAAGCCATTAGTACCAGGCAATTAGATTGTCATAAGAAAGCAACTTTCAGAAAAAGGGGGTGCTGAAGGATGATGTAACACAGTGGTGTCCAAACTTTGGCCCTCCAGATGTTTTGGACCACAACTCCCACAGTCCTTTGTCATTGGCAATGCAGGCTTGGAATTCTGGGAGTGGTGGTCCAAAACATCTGGAGGGCCAAAGTTTGGACACTGATGTATGGAAGAAAAGATAAAGGTGAACCAATAGGGAGCAAAATAAAGAAGCATGGGAGCAGAAAGAGGACCTCATGGGTCTCATTTGAAAACCTTGCCCTCCAATAATGAGGTGAGAGCAGCAAATGCAGGAATGGCAAATAGGAGACATGTTGGGGGGGCGGTGATGGTGGTGAAAGCTAGAAACTAAGACATACGACATGTGGCTCATAACCAAATGGCCTGCAAGAATCAAGGTACTGAAAACAAGAAGAGTCGGTGTTACTTCATTCCAGGAGAACCAGCCACTGGAAAAAGGATATGAATGTACCAAAATTTTAATAGCTATTTTTCTAAGAGGGTTGAAAGGAGTTAACAAGTACACGGCAGAAGTGGCACTGAATCGGAAGATCGCCTTCCCTCTATTCAATACTATAAATGTCTGGAAGAAAAAAGGAAAACACAACAGTGGGAAATGGGATTTAGATCATAACACAGGCCTGTGAAACATCCAAGTTCCATCATATATACAAAGAGCAAGTCTTGGTTATAAAAAGGTGGCTGATAATAATAATAATAATAATAATAATAATAATAATAATAATAATAATAATAATAATAATAATAATAATAATAATAATAATAATAATAATAATAATAATGGTATACTCACATAGACAGCAGCCCTTATCATATTATCTATTGGCATTTGTGCCACATGGTTATTTCCAGAAGGCAACTCAGCCTGTTTGGTGCCATTGAAGATTTCTTCTCAAGGTTTTCTCTTTGTTTCAAACTGGCGCTTGGAAAAGTTATTCTTTCTGGACAGCATATTCCACAAATATTCAGTGTACCAGTGAACATGCTGGCTGAAAGATTCTGGGAGATCAAAAAACTAGCTTTTCCAAACTCTGGTTCAAAGCCAGACATCTGCACAAGCGAATCAGAAACACACTGATATTCAGGGAGCCATGAATAGTTTTGCTGAGGGCTTTTCCTGCTAAATATCAAGAAATGGATTCTAGTGAGAAAGGAAAGCTTGTTTTGTACCCTCCTAGCTCTGTGACTGCAAGTCAGCTTCTCACCAAGAGAGAGGAGGAAATGTGTTAGCTGCACACTGTTTTTTGTTTTGTTTGTTGTTACTAACACCCTCAAGCTACACCGTCAGGTACATCTAAGTTTGGTCAAGATCAGGGGTCCTCAATGTTTTTAAACAGCGGGCCGGTCCACCACCACCCAGACACCACTGGGGGCCGGATCACAGTCCAAAAGCAGCTGCGGAGGCTTGCTTGCTCACAAAACAGGGGGTAGGTGGGGGGGTTGCAATTGGTCCCAGGGGCCGGATTCAGGACCTTGGGGGGCCGCATCCGGCCCCGGGGCCTTAGGTTGAGGACCCCTGGTCAAGATAAATGAACTTGCATGGACCCAGCATTGCATAGTGTCGAACCCTTAATTGTTCTCACTGGCTGAGTAAAGATTTCCATGCTAAAACTCCCACTTCTAGGAGGGGATGACTCTCAACAGCTGCAAAGCATGCATTCCTTCACATATGTAAGCGTAAAAGTAACTTGTTACTTGTGATAATTTAGGTTATCCAATACTAAGGGATAATTACATTGCAACTGTAATTTAATCAGAGATAACCACCACCACCACAGTTTCCTTTGGACCCATGGGCAAATTTGGACTTTTATTTTTCAAGTTATAGATATTTGGGGTCACTTAATGGTGTGGGAGGAACTTAACATAGTTCAAGAGCTGAATTGGGCTTTGCCTTAGATTGTAGCCTTACGCTCTTCTTCTGGTGCTGAGGTATCAAGAGGTAGATACGGAGAACTATGTGTTTTGTACCTCAGGCAAGCAACTGTTTAAAAAATAAACCAAAGATGACAATTTCTATCACCTTTCAGGAACAAGAAAGTAACAAGTTAACTTTTTAAAAACAGTATACTAACTACAATTGGAATGGCAAAGCTTGGAACTGTAACTGCAATCAATTACTTTTAACAATAACTTTCTAAGTTTTGCTCTGTTCCAAATACACTGAGGTATAAGAATTTGCATGACCAAAAGCAATGTGTGTAAAAGGCAGCTTTCTCAATAGCCACATAACCATTAAGGACTGCTATACAGGAAATATGTTTTCTTAGATAAACTACTGTATTCACACAACCATTTTGTGTGGGAGGTGGAGGGGAATAAGCAGGGGGAATAGGGACAGATCACATAGAAATAATGCAAGAATTACACTATTGGCAATTGGAGTGGCCAATATGGTAAAATTAATATGCGGCAGAGAAAATAAGTTTTTTTTAAAGAATCGCATGTGTAGCGAGAGTTTGTGTGTGATGACCAGCCTTCTAAATGCACTGATGAATAGTTTTTATTTCTAGGAAATGTAAACACCCAATCTTGCTAGATATCTGGTAAATCCAAATGACCAGTCAGCACTCTGGGATGACACCGGCATATAAAATCAATCTGGTTGCCTCAGGAAGTTCTCATTTTCTCTAATAGAACAACTGCATCTTCAAGCCATCTGGCTATATTGCGGCCATTAGGCTAAATACTTTTAGGGCCAAACTGGGCCTTTTCTACAGTAGAGACATATTCTGGCTTGTTTCATCCTATATAATTCCTCCAAGCTCAGAATACGCTTCTTTTCATTACCACGATAGGAAAAACTGAGTTCTCCACATCAAGATTCCTCTCAGACTGGCCAAGCAGTAAAAAGAACCTTGCTATATATTTAGCAAGCTGGTTCTCTTTACTGCCTGGCCAGTTTGAGAGGAAAATGTTAGGCCTTCCCTGCTTCCTCTGAGCTATGACTGGAAGTGTAATGCTGTTCCCCTTAGCACCTGCCAAGGACAGTCATGGCTGGGCTGAGGTGAATAAGCTGCTTCCGGCAGCAGGTTTTGAATGACACAGAAGGCTAGCAGATTGCTATTGACTTTGCCGTGGCTGCATTTTTACTTTCAGGAACTGAGAGACATGCTTATGGGATTTTCTACCTAATGAACCAGAATAAAATGCTGGCTTTGGTTATCGTGCATTTTGACCTGGGGGTGGTAGGGAAGCCATTTGCTGTTTCAACTGAGGCAGCAATATAACCATTCCTTAGGCCTGACAAGGACCCTATCTTGTGGCTCCAGGCACTCCGTCATACACTGCTACAACATGGCAGCTGCACTAAAATTTATTTTCACCATGGCTCCCAGCCTGAACCTGGAAGACTTGGCCTGTGAACGCTTAAAACAATCTGGCTGCCCACACGAGGTCCAGCTTTGGGATGTCTTTGTGGTTGCCTCCATGACAGTGCTTTCAAAATGGATGTGTGTGACAGTAAGTAGAGCCATTCAGGTTTTAGTCAGAATAGCAGTAGGGTTAGGTATATTTAGACCCTGGACTTAATTTTATAGGAGACTTCGTCTTTACATACTAATCTCTGCCATTTTACTTCAACATGCTGTAAGCTTGCCCTGCAGAATTTATGCAGAATTTGACTGAATGAGGCCCCTATGACCTGCCTGGGTGGCCGACTCTGATTGAGCTCTGTTAAAAGACAGCTTCCTACCAAGAGAACACAATTAAAACAGATGCAGAAGTAACAACCTGAAGGAGTCAGCCAGCTCACAATCCTATTTGGGGAGCCATGAAACCCTTTCTTGAAGAGTACCGAAGTATAACTGTCACCGCATTCAGTAATCCATTCAGTAACTCAATGCATTCACTTACTCCCTAGTAAATGTTTTCTAGGATTGCAAGCAACCTAAATCCTGTTGCAGAGCAAAATTTGATTCATTACATTGCTGGTATTTATCCTATTTAGGCTGCCTATAACATCTTACACCCTCATCAGAGTTATTTATGGAATATGCCTTTATTCTGAACAGGAGGTAAAGTGAATTTAGAACAAAAAACAGGGGGGTGGTAAACTGGTTCTGTCATATTTTAATATCTCCATTCAATATTTTATTTACTATTACAACATATACAGTATATATAGTTTGGAATTATGTGCTGTAACTAGTCACAATACCCCACAAATTCAGACAGCAATGCTTTCTTGACTTAATGTTCCTTCTGTCACTTGCTACAGGAAGTACTTAGATACTTGCCTTCACCCACAGGACAGTAAATGTTTGAATATATTGTAGCTACAATGGCTGTTTTCCTTTATGCCTACCAAAATTGCAAGTTATATTCCCCTGCCAGGTTTCTGCAATAGCTAATCCATTTACTTTTCCAATTCCAGTCTCTTTAATGAATTGCCTATGTTCTCTCGTCATTTAATCACCTACATTAATCAAACAATCATTTATGTTTTATATTCACAAACCCCTCGTAGCTGCACCATGACTAATCTTAAAATATCATTTCTCGGTTTGGAAAGGAGAGGGAACCCTTGACTTAAATCCTTTCATTTATAAGCATTTCTTTGGGGCAAGGAGGGGAAATCAGCAAGCTGTAATAAACCTTTGAATCTGGCTCTCAGTTTGATCTCTGGTGACAATGTTTTGTTGGGGGAGGAGTTGGCAGTTATCGCTTCTCTCTCTCTGAGTGAGAAGAGAGACGCGCCTTTCTCCATGTTCTGGAAACAACCATGATGCAAAAAATTATGCTTCTTGGCTGCAACAGGGACCGGTAGTGCTGCACATCTCTGTGTGGGTGTATGGTATGCAAGATGACTCCATTCACTAAAACAGGATGGCCCTACTTGAAATAGGAGATTCAGTAGCTCACTGCCCCCACTGTCTGAATCCTTAGGCTGACAACAACAGTAACAACGACAAAAACAAGACCCCTTTTTTCACCACTGATATTCTGGCTTCCAAGGCCCATGTTCATGTCTTGTGAATCAGTTCTGAGGTTACAATGAAATATTATTCTGTTCTTTGCTGTGTGCTGAATATCTGCATTTCACTTTCCAAGCGCCTTTCTCTCTTGCATTCTATAAAAGCTGGATGTTTTTCTTATGTGGTTCCCATCCCTTATCAGTCTCTCCTTCCAGAACTATTCAGAGTGTGGGAGAGTTCCTTTTGGGATTTCAGCTCCCAGGATCCCTCACCCAGTGTGGCTGGTGGGATTCTAAGATCTGTAGACCCTGCAAAAGGTCCCCTAGGCTTTGAACAAGGGTTTGCTACAGAAGACCTTTAGATCTAGAGTTTGGATGGCCTTTAAAAAGATGCCCCCAGTCAGTCCACCCCTTGCTTGGAATACTACTCTACAGGACAATGAAAATCATGATGTGGTGAAATCCTCAATGACAAGGTGATATGGTGAGTTGTAGAACATCACGTGATATTCATTTTTCTGAAAAGCGAGTTTCCAAGTTCAGTCTCTTACTGCTGCCATGACCATTGTCTGTTTGTCTTGCCTCCCTGTTTTGATCCAGAGGGGAAAAGGCTCTGTCTCCTTGCACTTTTTTTATTACCAACTGCTTGAAGATGGCAGGGAGCAAAGCAGTGACAGCAAGAGAAGAGAGGCAGCTGCCAACACTACCACTGCCACCCGAGGGCTTCAGGAGCCAGCAATGGATCTCTCCCTGGGTTGTGGTCTCAGCAGGTACTCACCAAGGCTGACCTGGCGTCCGGCCTAGCCAACCAACTCACAAACCCACAAAAAAGCAACTGGGGATGCTGGCCACCTGAACTAGAGAGGGGTCACTCTGAAGATCTCCCCCAACTGCATAGCTTCCTCATTTTCACCACAGCCAGTTCTGATCTATATAGTGTAACTAATGCTTTAAAAGGACAGTTAGTTTTCAAAGGTGTAACATTTCAACAGAAGAGAAATGGGATCTCTTCCATAGAGGGTGAACTTCTACATTATTGCTACAAGATGGAGGGACAGCCACCAGCTTAGACTGTCTTCTTCTTGTTGTTGCTGCTGTTTCGGATGACTGGATAGATTTGGGGAAAGTAGGTTTGCCTGTGGCTATTAGTCAGATCACCTTAGCATACTTTCCTAAACTTTGGCTCCTATCACCACTAGCCCTTACCTGCTGGGCAATGGCACTAATAGTCCTACAACGCTTGGAAAGCCAAGCTTTCAAAATGCCAGCTCAACAGAGCTTTCTCTGTGTAGTATACCACAATAACTAACACTAACTACAAATAGCAAGGGAAGGCCAGTCTCCTGATGCTTTGTTTATGAGCTCTGGTCAGAGGCCAATTTGGATTGCTATAGCCAAGTTTATGCACATCATGACCGCAGCAGTTATCAAATCACTCCATATGTAAGTCTTTTAAAGAAAGATTGATATATAGAACAATTGGTATATTGAACCAACGTACAGTTTCCAGCAGATTTTTCCATATACTTAAAAGACATACAGATGAAGTTCTTTGACAATTGTTATGGTCACAATGTGCATAAACCTGGCTTTATAAATCCCCATTCTGGTAGCTTTTCACTTTGAAATGAAACAGAAGACAGTGTGTTGTCTCGAACCGAACTGAACCGAAATTATGTTTTCAGTTCGAACTGGGGAGTCGCCACCAGATCTCACTTCAGCAGCAAGATCCACTGGCTATTTCCCTGCTTGGTTCATGTCTGCCACCGCCACCCAGCTGGTTTTGACAACTCGAGCTGGTGTGTGTGTGTGTGTGTGTTTTGGACAGGGAGTGCTGTGGGCAGTGGGCGGGGTTCGAAGCACTCCCTGTCCAAAACACTCCCCTGGGAGGAGGGAGTGGCATAGGAGAAAGGAGCAGGGGTGGTGGGCTGCAGGATTTTTAAAATCCCCTGTCGCTCACTGTTGCGGTGGGACATTTTAAAAAGCCTCCAGCCCACCCTCCTCTCTTGATCTTCAGCGCCTAGCTCTGAAGATCAAGAGAGGGGGGTGGGCTGGAGGCTTTTAAATTCTCCACCACACCAGCGGGAGCGCTGGTGTGGCAGGCGATTTATTTCGTTTCTCATTTCATTTTATAACATTTTTTAAAAAAAATCATCAACGATGAAATGAAATGGAGTGAGAAACAAAATGAAACAAAAGATTTTTTCCCTCCATTTCGTGCCCATCCCTAGTAGCTATATGCTAGTGGCCTCAATTTCCTGCCATACAGTACAATTGAGAATACAGAGAATATCCACACACTCAGTTTTTTTGTTGAAGATTCCCTGAGAAGGAGATACAAGCATCAGTCTGAGCAGTTTATTTTCAACTCATGATCACATACAGTCATCAGCATGGCATGGTTTGAACAGGTGTTTGTATGTGTGTTTGGCATGGCAGAACACTCAGTGTCTTTGGTCCTGCACCTTATATGTGTGTAAAAGACACCCAGGTCAGGCTGAATGATATATGACAGAAGAAATGATGTTTTTACAAGTCCTAGTTAGTAAAACTCAAAGGTAAAAGGATGCCCCATTGTTATGAATTGGACAACATTTTTTTAAAAAATGACACCCAAAAATAAAGACGGAGGATGAGAAACTTCCAAGCAAGGGCCTTGCATTGCTTCACAACGAGCCCAGCCCTGGTTCTTCTCATATTACATTTCACAGCAATGATGACTGATGATAGGAAGGCTGTGAAACTAAATCCATGGTTTATATTCATGTAGCTCAAGAAAAGAGGAAAAGAAATAAGCCAGAGAACATTTCCTACATTAAAAAAGATTAAAAGGCAGACAGACAACATTGGCACTCAAAGGGGAAGGCTTGAGGCTTAATACCATAGTTAATAAAAAACTTTGTTCATTTCTTTCTCAGTAATTTTCTCTAGAAGAATACAAGGGCCAATTACCACCAAATCATGATAAAAAACTGTTTCACATGTAAATATATGGCAGAAAATATCCTTTAAGAGACTGAGACTCTCCCCTTCTAGGGTTTATTTATGAATCACATCAGTGAACAAACCAAGGGAAAGCACAGTGGTCAGTGACACTTTTGGCATAGGGGTAAATAAGAGGCCATAGATGCCGCCTCAGATGCTTTGGACTAAACCTCTATCAGCCCAACCCAATGGTAAGGAATTATGAGACTGTAATGCCAGAGCTTTATGGGATTTTTAAGGGTTCTCCCATGCTTGCGGGCAGGTTTCCTTCCTGCATGTAGGCTGTGTAAGAGCAAACACTCACTTTTTTGTTAAGGTAGTATGGGTCCAGGTCCTCCAATGGCTCGGACACCATTCCCGGAGGTATGTCTCCATATATAAAGGGCAGCGACTTGCCGGCCTCCAAGTCACTATTGGGTTTTGGTTTATTTTCATCGTCGTCAATGTCTTTGCGCTCTTGCTTGGACTTCGTCGCTTTTTCCTCGGCAATGCGTTGTTCGATCGCTGCCAATGATTCTTTTGTGAAATAGCGGAAGCTGTCAGGTCCTGGTGGTACCAGCACTGATTGTGCCATCTTTTCATCCTGCTCCTCTTAATTACAGTTGTGCCCCATGCATAAAAAAGTGCTGGAATACAGTGGGGGAAGGGATGAGACACATGAAAGAGGATTAGTACCATGTTCCGTGCAGTGGAACGCACTTGCATATCATTGTCTGCAGGGCAGCTTATTGACTAGTCCACAAAAGGGATTTTTGATGTCATTGCATTCATTTATATTGCTCGCGGCTGATTTCCCTGTTTTTCCTCACATCTTTTTAATCATCTTAGATGACTGGAAGTTTTCCTCCACCTCTGAGAAACCCATGCAATTATTGTGAAGAAGAGCAAATAATTGACAGGCCTTTCAAGAATGTTCAGCAGCACTGAGCACAATAATCCTCCAATTATTTATTTATAATTCTGTCCACAGAGCACTACAGAGTAAGAGAAGCAAATTACAGGTCACTGCCCTAAAGTGCCAAAACTGTAAACTTAGCCAATGAAGAATGAAATGGGTATTAGCAATGAAAGGGGAGGTGGGAGAAGGTAATAGATCAACAATGGGTATACAGGAAAAATAAATAAATAAATTTATCTGTGTTGCCCATGAGTCAAATTCAAAACCAGGCTTGGCGAGTACATTTACAGGACCAGTAACATAGTCCCAGAAAACAAGTTTTCTGGTCTTTGGCACCCTTCTTTGGGACATCCAAAGAATTTCAAAAGTTTAAAAATCACTCTGGCTAAATGTTACTGAAGATTCTCAGTCATCCAGGCAAGTTTATCTGGAAGTTGAGTCATGGCTACTGGACTTTTTTTTTCTTGAGATATCGAAACATTTTGCTGCTCATCTAAACAGATTCATCAGTCTAAAAGACTTACTGTTGTAAGTTCTTCATTTCAGACCAGGGTGACATGAGGTCAAAGTGAACTATAAAATGAAGGACTCCCAACTAGCTTTCTTCAGACTGACAAAGGTGTTTGGGTGAGCAGCGAAATGTTTCAGTCTCTCAAGAAAAAGAAGTTCAATTGCCATGAGTCAACTTCCAGACTGGCTAAATGTTATACATTCAGTTTCTGAAACTTTCAGAAATCCAAAATAGCAGATTGCTGCTGTGATGGCTTAAGGTATGGTAGTACGGTATCACGTTTTTTCCTGAGGTAATGCAGAACTGACTTTCTTTCTGTTTCTGTAGAAAAACTGTAGACTGCTGTCACCCCCTCCTCTATGTGTTCTCCATTGACTTTTATCAAATTACCTGGATTCCACTTTGGGCTGGGAGTGGACAAAATGTGATTCACAAACTAAAGACAACTAAAACAAACAAACAACAAACCCAACAACAAAAAAGACCTATTATGATTGGGGGAGGGAAGACTATGATTGTTTTCTGCTCCTTTGGGTGTGCCTCCAAGACACCCCTAGCCAACCTCTCAAAAAACCTGTGTAATACAATCCAGTCACTTTCTGTGAGGAACAGGACCAGTGTAGTTTAGAAGCAAACTCAGCCTTACTTGACTCTTTGAAACCAATGAGATTTAAAACAATCAGAACTTGTCCTACCACTTTCTATGGGTCTATGGTAATTATGACTAAGTCTTATATGTCTTATTCCTTCCTTATTCCAAAAGACACTGTGCTATTTTATTCCCAGTGTCTTGCTTTATTCAGATTCCTTTTGCCAAAAATTCTTTAATTTGTTAATTAACCAAGCCATCATGCACTAGTCTGAGAACCTGTTGCCAACAGTAAACGAATTATCTTGGCATGTACAGATAACCACAGTCAATCCCCACATCTTTAGCATTACAGCAAGACATTGTTGGATTACAGCTACCATCAGCAGTATGGCCAGTAGTCAGGGATGTTGAAAATTGTAGTTCTACATCTGGTGAGCCATCAATTTTCCACCCACACTGTGAAGGATATTACTTCCAAATATTGTTTCTAAGGGCCTTTTTACATGACCCCTAAGATCCGCTGGCCACTTAAATTCGGACCAGAGATCTTAGGGGTTCGTCGCTCTTCCTCTGTCCCCACACCCCTCCACACTTCCTGGTTGCTGGCTGCATGAGGGAGGGACAAAAAGAGAAAGAAAAGCATGCCGCTCACCTCATTCTGCCTCTCGTCTCTGTAAGGCCATCAAGTCCAACCCCCTCGTCTCTGTAAAAGTAGCTCTTAAAGGGGCGGGAGCCAAAAAGCAGCAAACAGAAGCGAGGAGAGCCCCGCACTCACTATCCTTGCACCGCATCAAAGATTTTTCACCTCCAAAGAGAAGGTACAAGAAAAGTGTGCTGGGTCGCGCTAAAGTGGGCGGGGTCACACTTAATTGTCTGCAAACTCCGGAGCTGGTGGGGAAACATTTTTAAGCTCCGGAGCTTGCAGCCATTTGCAGCGGAGCTTAGGGGTCGTGTATAAACGCCCTAAGTCACTGTTCATCACTTTGATTCCAGGCGGCATGATTTCTGAGTTATGCAATGCTAGACACGTTTTCACAGAACTCAGTCGGGGTGGCTGAACGTTATTTCATTACCAGGAGCAGAGACCAAGCTAGTATCCCCTTCCATTCGATGTAAAAAGGCTGAGTGGAATAACAACTGAATCCTTCTCCAACAGTAGGGATGGAAGGACATGATATATATCACAATGGAAGGCAGCAGGCTCCCCTTTCCTGGTTTCTGCCTGCTCCCCACTGCCTGCCACCTGAAAATATCATCTCACTTTGTCTAATATTAAGGCTGTCCTTGATTTCAGTAGTAGTAGTTCCACATAAGCGAAGCCCAAGTGATGTTTTTGTCCATGTTAGAAGTGTACACCAGAAGCTCCCTCTTCCTAGTTATCCCCACCTAGGATACACTGCTGGTAGCTTTTTTATTTAATCTAAGAAGCATCCTCTCCAACGTTGCAGGATTGCGCTGTGACCATGAAGGAAGTTTGTGCAGTCCTGAAAACTGACAATAAAAGACCATCCCAATAAAGTGGAGCTTTTTCTGATGTATGCTTCGTTTGCTACTAGACTGAGTCAGTTAACTATGTTATAAAATGTGTATGTTATAAGCAAGTTATAAAATAAGTGTTTCTATATATGTTACCATAGAGTCCCGGGGTGGGGGAATTCACCTCAGTCCCCTGCCCTTCTGCTGCCACCATCACAAAAGAATGCTGGAGGCCACTACTGTCACCTAAAAGATTCATTGGTGTGTGGAACTCCCAGGCTTGCAAGGGACATGGGATATGCAGAGAGCAGCTTGTTTCTTCAGAACACAAAATCAGCTGTGGGCATCTGAATTTAGCAGCATCAGTGTCTGAGAGCATCACATGGCTTTGTAACAAAAAGGGGGGAAATCCCTTTATTAATTTATGAGTTTGGTGATTTAAAAACAAACAAACCCCAAGCACCACAAACCTATGCTTAAGCCTATTACTTTCAAAGGCGTGCATTTCATTTTCCTGTGACAGAAAGATCTTTTAATGCATCTGCAGTGTTAAATCCGGTACTAAGGATGCTTAAAAAGCTTAAAATTCAGAGTGTAATCTTTGCCACATTCTTTGGAAGGAAAAAAAAACCCCAACAATACACCAACAAACCTGGATAAGCAAAGGAAGGCGCATTATCCAAGCAATTAAATAGTAACAGCAACACAAGATTAACAGCTTGAGTGCCAGATGATGTAGCAGAATAGCATTTATGATCTGAATACGGTGAGACACCTAATCTGACTGCGATCTAAAAAAAAAATCTCTCCAACCCCCGTCATAATTTATATAGCAACGACAAGGGTCCATTCGCGCCCCCTCCGCGCGAGGAAATAGCTGCAGAGGCTCTCGCGCTCATCCGCCCAGGCGCGCGCGCGCACAAAGGCGCACATTGCACATCCCAACTCCTGCAGGTGTACATTTGGGCATCACACTGCGCGGCCGCAGACCAGTCGGCACGGCAGCCCCTCCGATTCCCTGGGGGAACCTAGTTTTTATCCCCACGGACTGCACGCTGCCAAGGGCTGGAAAGCAAGGCGCGATCCACAGCGAGCACAGCAGAAAAAGCTTTAATGTGGAAACGGATGTAGACGGGGAGGTCCTTTGCAATAGACCTTGACTGATAAACAAAACACACAAGCACACACAGAGAGGAGATCCTTTTGTTAAGACTGCGGATGAGTAACCTAGGCGCTACCCCGTACACGGAATCGTCCCCCGACATGGGGTTGGAAGACGATCCCTGGGGAGATTGCAGCGAACATCCCATCATCCTTTGCCTTCTTGGGCGGAGGGGCGTACTGGGGATGCTCTTGATGTGTTAAAAAAAATTAACGCTTCTTCCAGAGACCACACCTTACTTCCTGCCAAAGGATCCTGGTTACTGAAGTAAAAGCGAGCATTTCCTGTGCATAGCATTGGGACTTATTACCCGGCGCTGCAAAGATCGGCGCCCACAAGATGGCGCTGACGGTGACCTGTGAGTGCAATGCCTTGAATAAATATCCTGCTCATATAGCCTGGGCTTGGGAACCTTTATTTTTTTTTCTCCTCCCTCCAGACTTTGGGTTCCGAAGTCTGGATTTTTGCACTCTCATTGTCAAGCTTCTCAACAAGGCGCCATGTTTGACCGGGAGGAACCAAGGACGAGGAAGAAAGAGAGACCCTTCAAGAGTTAGAAGCGATCCCGCTGATGAGCCGAGCGGGCGGGTTTGTTGCAGCAAAGCAGGGACAGCCGCCGCCTCGGCTTAGGGTGCTTCCTTGCAAACGGCCCCTTGGCTTCTTTCATGGCGTTTTAGAGCCATCAGGAGTCGATCGGGGTTAATTTGGAAAATGGCAAGGTTGCAAGGTTCTTGGAGCCCTTCCTCTTTTAAATGCTGCACAGTATGGAGGGCGGGGGAGACACACAGAGGGATTTCCCATCTCTTCATAAAGTATTAAGAACTTCGCTGCAGCCAATCAGGAAGATGAAAGGACACAACGTATAATTAATTCATAGCATTTCCTGTCACAAGAGGTGACAATAGATGGCGGCTGGCTGTAAAAGAGCAGCAGAAAGATTTATGGCGGGAAATAGGTCAGTTGGTGGCTGTTAGTCGCAACAGCTGTAGTGCCCCCAGAGTCAGGAGTAGTGTCGCTTTGGGATACCATACCAGTCACCGCGTCTGTGGTCGCAGACACAAAAGAAAGGGAAAAGTCTAATTTTTCATGCTGTCATTTTATTCTGATTGGTATTATTGGTAAACATCATGATGGATTTACAGAAAGGTTTGTGTTGCATTTAGCAGCGTTCTTTTTAGCGCTGTTAAATATTAGAGAATTTTAAGAGATGCTACTAATGTATACAGTGATACCTCAGTTTATGAATGTCTCCTTTAAAGAAAAACTCGGTTTAAGAAAAGAAATGATTGGAATGGGATGCCTTGGTTTAAGATTTTTTTCCCAGTGGAATGCCCTGGGTTAAGTTTTTCCCCTGACTGCAACTCCCAGCTGACTTAGCCAGCATACCTAATAAAATGAGGACTTGTGGGAGTTACAGTCCAAGAACATCTGTATTGCACATTGCCCACCCTTTGTCCAAGGATAGAAATAATGGGAATATGGGGTGTTGGTGTTGGTGCTGGATTAATTTAACTACTGCATTCCTCTTGGGGAGCACATGGCCAGAGAGGGCAGGAATTTCCTGTTCCTCATGCCACCTTAATTTAGATTAGACTTTCTTTTTAAACCAAGTTCCCTTCTACAGTAGGATAGTACCATGCTGACTTTACTCAGGCGCAACAATGCCTTATGGCTAGCAACATGGCATTATTTGGATTTTACTCCTGAGCCCCACTTCTACAAACTGCATGGAGAACCTGCAACTATGTCCAGGACTTCTGGCAATCAATGAACCATTTTTTCCTCCATGATAAGGATCTTAAGTAGGCTATTTTATTACATCCTCCCACCCACCCTCCAAAACAGCATATTTTGTTTTCTTTTTTTCTCAGTGTGAGTTATTGTGGTTCCTAGAAACCACTGAACACACTCTGTCTTCATATAACTGCTTTTGTCAAGATTTGTCCCTTTTTGGGGTGTTGGGAGGATTCTTTCGTACTTCTTAGAAGTGTTCCATACTTGGATTCCAACTCCCAAATGCCTACAGCCGTCATGGCATTGGTCATAGAAGTGGCCAGCCAAACCCCAGTGTTGTGGGATTTCAGGATTTACAGTACTAAAAGCCAGTGTTTCCAAGGTTAGAAACACGCAGGCTTCTGGCCTGTAACTGGAAGAGGGACGTTCTACATCTGTAAGTCTTAATAGGAAATCACACTTGTGCGATTATGCCAATCAGTTGGCTTTGTTGAATTGTTAGTTTTAAGAATTTAAATTGGAGATTCCAATTTCACAAACACAAAAATATTGTGTTAGTCACTTCTCTGCAACTTACCGTAAGTTGTGCTTCCTGATCTCATTACAGGCTATATATCTAAGTTTTTTTAAAAAACAACAGTTCTGGTACTTCTACAAATTCTGCTTTCTTTCCTACTTCAAACACCCTGGTTCTTCCCTCTTTATCAGTTGTGGAGAATCTTTCCCAGCATGCCTCTGTGGCATCGTCATTAACAGCAAGCGAACAGATCACGTATCAGGCGAGGAGAGTTTAACACATGCGCACTGCACTAATTATGTCAAGGTTTAGATATGTTCAAATACTATGTTGCACATTTAGGTGGAAAAATACTTTGTGATTGGCTGAAGTTACATGGTCTGATCAAGTTCCCAGGTTAAAATCTCACACATGCGCAGAAGCTTAATGAACAAACATTCTTGGGCATGCTCAGTAGTGTTAAGTTTTAGACAAAGAAATATCCTTATTTGGGCATTGAGCAATCGTGTAAGCTTTTGATTGGTTAAGAAACCATCGCAAGGTGATGTGGGTATTGTAGTTCTGTGGTTTTCAATAAAGGCTCTTGCTGGGTGCAGCAAGAAAGAAGAAGCTCCATCATTTTGCACCAGAAACACGTGTTGGATTCTTTATTCTTTTCCTTTGTTTCCAACCCACATTGGACTTGCTGGCCAAGCCTTTTGTGGGTTCCCAATTCTCGAAGCCTTACGGATCCAGGCTTCTATGGGAGGATTCTCAACTTTCCAAGCCTCGCAGATTGGGGCTTCCCGGGAGTAATTCCCACAATCAGTGACTTCATTTTAGTTATTTTCCTGACTTTGGTATTTTAGGGAGTAATGAAGATGCTGGGAAACTTGGGGTGTACTTGGGATTGGGAGACAGGGGCTGTCCAGTTGGCTGTGGGAACACCAATGAGTGATGTGGCATCCATAGGACTAACGGATTGGTGGAAGCCCTCAAAAATACTATTCTGAATGAGGGCATAGTATGTCTAGCCATTGCATTCTGTAGGTTACAGTCACACAGAACGCCTTCACTTTTGACAGTAGCATGGATCTCCAGCCCAACTGCATGGCTGTGAACACATCCTAAGGCACTACAGCAGCGGTGGCAAACAAGTTCGACAAAAAGAGCAAAAATTTTAAACTGAGAGTCAGAGAGCCACACCACGCAGTGACCTGCCAAAACAGACAAACACTCACACAAAAGCATATAATTTTAACAATAATATATTAAACACATAATATAACATGCTCAGTCAGGTGTTTTTTGTTACCTTGTTGGAGTGATGGGATGATAATCTCAGTGGGATTTCTGGCATCTTTTGTTTTCAGTAATCTTTTGCAAATCAGGTTTGTATTCAGTTGTAGCCACTCGGAGCAGTTCCTTTACATGAGTGTCAGTCAGAATGGACCGGTGCTTTGATTTCACGTGTTTCAAAGTAGAAAACAGCTTCTCACAGATGTATGTTGACGAGAACATAGACAGCAGCTTGAGAGCGGCTCTTTTTACACACGGGTATTTTTCAGTTGGCACAGCTCTCCAAAACGTAACATGGCCTTCCTTCAAAGGAGATTTCAGTCTATAGTCCTCGCGTAGATCAATCATTTCTAGTTCACTCGCTGCTTCATCAGTAACAAGTGGGGTTTTCAGGCAGTCGGTGTCAGCATTAAACGGGTCAATGAGAAAAGTGATCTGTGGTCTTTTTTGGTCCAAGTCCTCAAACCGGAAAGTAAACTTCTCTTGCAGTTGTGTAAGTTGTTTCACGTATCCAGCTATATCTGTTTTAACACCGGTCTTCTGCAGGGTGCTGCGCAAAGAAGGAAAATGGGATAGATTGCTGTTTTGAATGTGTGCTTTAAAAAAGCTTCAACTTGTTTACAAAGGAGAATACACTTTGTGTCAGCTCAGGAAGAGTTTTTAATTTCCCCTGCAGGTCCACGTTTAGTTTATCCAAGTGTGAAAGCATGTCCACTAAAAATGCCAAATCCATAAGCCACTCGGGGTCTGAAAGCAGAGGATACGTTTTGTTCTTCTCTGCCATAAACAATTTTACTGTTTCCAAAAACTCAAAAAAGCACAAAACTACTTTGCCTCTTGAGAGCCATCTCACTGCGCTGTGCAGTGGCAGGTCACCGGGCAAGTCTGCGTCAAGTTCTGCAATGAGGTTCTTGAATTGCCGGTGATTAAGGGCGTGCGTACGGATGTAGTTCACAATCTCCATCACAGGCTTCATAACGTGGTCTAAATTCAGTGTTTTGGACACAAGTTGCTCACGATGGATGATGCAGTGGAAGTTCCAAAATTCAGGAAAGGCGTCATCACCTTTACAAAGACCCACAAGTCCATTTACTGAGCCAATCATCGATGGTGCTCCATCCGTGACTATTGCGGTGAGTTTTTCAAAAGACATATTCGCTTTTTTAAAAACGGCAGTCATTGCCTCTTTTATGTCAGTACTGCGAGTTCTGTCTTTTAATGCGACAATGTTGAGAAGCTCTTCTTTAACCACGCAGTCCTCAGAAACCATTCGCGCAAATATTGCCAACTGTGGCTTGTCTTGTATGTCGCATGACTCGTCTAATGCAACACTAAAATAAGCACATGCGTTCAAGTCTGCATGTAGATCTGACTCAATCACATTATTTATGTCTGCTATTCTGGTTTCAACTGTGTGCCGTGACAGCTGGAGATCAATGATGGAATCTTTGAGTTTTTTATTGTCTGGAGCCAAGGTTTCAATTACATCCGCAAAACACTGTTTTAGAAACTCCCCCTCATTGTATGGTTTTTTAGCACGGGCAATGTTCCACGCCACTTTATAGGATGCAAGGGTCACAGTTTCTCCATGCTTGGTTAATTGCTGAAACATTTGAGACTGTCTTTTTACCTGGCTTTTCAAGGTGCTCAATTTTTGCTTGCGTAGTTCAGTACCTTTGGGTAATTCCTTGTCAATATTAGCATGGAGAGTTCTAAAATGACGCTGAAGATTTGAAGCCTTGAAATGTGATATCATAGTATTGCATATTAAACACAGCGCTTTCCCATTCCGTTCAATAAAGAAGAAAGCATCTTCCCATTCTTCCAAAAATGTCCTGTGTTCATCTTCATATTTTCGTTTAGCTTTGCATTTTGCCATTTTGAGTGAGGGTAAAAATCCTGCAGTGATGGTGAGGGTGTGCTGCGTCCTCCACACTAAGAACTAACGGCAAGATGTGACACAACATGTGTCACACGGGTCTCCCCGCTCTCTGGCCCACGCAGTTGTTTCCGGGGGATGGGAGACGTGATGACGCAGCCTGGGGGTGGGACTACGCACTCATAGATCTCTCCTCAGAGGTCCCTCCTCAGAAGCATCATAACAAAATCCAAATTTGGCAAAGAGCCACAGTATACAAAATAATGATAAGAGGCAAAGAGCCGCATTCATTTTGGCCGGGAGCCGCATGCGGCTCTAGAGCCTCGTGTTCGCCACCCCTGCACTACAGTATGCAAACAAGGCTGGGATTTTTAGATTCAAGGGACTACACATCCCATATCTAACCACAGTGGGAGTTCTACTTGGTTTAAACTTAAACCTAAATGTGCCACACTTGGGAGAAAGGGCCTGAACTGGAAGGCACAGATCAAGCTCCATCCAAGCTTCCAATTCCTGCTCTGGTATCATTTGGGTGCTTGCTTTCTGAACAAGAAGCTAGGCAGAACTAAGCATCAAAGTTGTCCAGTTTTTCCCTTCTCTCCCAGGTGAGCCACTTTTAGCTGTCTGTAAGATGTGTATAAATCAGGTAGAATTTCCAGAGCAAGAAATTGTGGGATGTTTAGTCAAATAAACCCAAAATTCCAATTACTACATATTCCTGTCTGATTCCCTGTAATGCACTGTATATGGGTCTGCCTTGGAAAAATGTTTGGAATCCTGAGCAGGTCCAAAATGTTGCCTGAAGACCGCTATAGTATAAGCCGAAATTTTCTGCTACAACAGCTTCACTGTCTAATGGTCTATTTCAAGGCAGAATTCAAAGTTTTCGTTATGAATTGTAAAGCCCAGTGCAGCTTTGAGTCCAGGTTGAACCTGCCTGTATTTTAAAAGTCCTCGGGAGAGGTCTTTCTCTTGCTTCCACAAGTCTCCCGGACATATCTAGTGAGGACATGAGAAAGGATCTTCTGGGTGGACCTCCCTTCCAAGGGAGGCTAGACTGGGTCCTCATTGTTGTTTTACTAAACAGTGTGCCCTTAAAAAGAAACCTTAAACTGGCTTCTTGCCACTTCGGGCGTTTATACATGACCCCTAAACTCCGGGGCAAATGGCTCCCAGCTCCGGAGCTTAAAAATGTTTCCCCACCAGCTCCGGAGTTTACAGGAAATTAAGTGTGACCCCGCCCACCTAAGCGCAACCCAGCGCACTTTTCAGGTACCTGCTCTTGGGAGATGAAAATTGCTTGATGCGGCTGTGCCGGGCTCTCCTCGCTTCCTTTTGTTGTTGTTTTTTTGCCTCCCGCCCCTTTAAGAGAAGGAATCAGGAAGTGACGGGGCTCGGAGCAGCTCGGAGCAGCTTCCACTGGCACCGGGATGTAAGTCTTTATTCTTTTGTCCCCTTTTTTCCTCCCTCCCCTCACGCAGCCAGCAGCCAGGAAGTGCGGAGGGGTGGGGACGGAGGAACAGCAACGAACCCCCAAGATCTCTGGTCCGAATTTAAGGGGCCAGCGGATCTTAGGGGTCGTGTGAAAAGGCCCTTCAAGACCTTTCAGTGCTGGATGTTGTTTTGTTCTTCCTAGGTTGTTTTTAAAAGATTAGGACTTGGTTGAAAACAGTATTGAACTCTGTCAATTTTGTATTTGTTTTAATCTAATTTATTTAATAATTACGGGTTGTTCTTATCTTTTCATCTACATTTGCTTTTAAAACATATACTGTAAGCTGCCTTTGGTCCCACAAGGCAGAACAGAGGGAAATAAAAGATAAAATATTCATGGCTAACCTAATACAGTGGACCCTCGTATAACAAACAGTTTGTATAACATAAATCTGTACAACATAAAAAATTCCAGAGATAGGGAAAATTTGCTTAACAGAATTGTCTATGGGGCGAATCCGTGCAACATAAAAATGGTCGCAGTTAGGGATTACTCTGTTTTCAATGCTTTCCTATGGGAAATTTGTATAAAGGAAAATTTGCTTAACATAAATTCATTTGGAACAAATTCCTTTATACAAGGTACCACTGTACATTATCTTAGCTCTAGAGATGGGCAGGAACTGTTTCATTCCAGCTGCACAGGTGTTGAGACTCCCCTTCTCTGCCTCCTCTGGTTCAACCAGCCACTCAGCACACCCTTCTTCCTGCATCTCCACAGATCTTCCACGCCTAGCAAAAGATCAGGCTTTTCTCCCGTTCTCTCTTGGCTAATCTCCCACTGAGACACAAGGGTAGGGCAGAAAAGTCTGCACTCATGCCCATGTCTGGGAGACTAGCTGAGGATGTGGAAAAGCCAGCAGGCAGAGTTTGAGAGTGACAGCACCCATGCTGCCACTTTTATGAACTGGCACAAACCTCAGATCTGAGGTTCATGCCCATCGCTACATCAGTTTCTATGCTCTGAAGACTCTTGTTTAGCTGAGATACGTTGATGATATCTTTATCATCTGGACTCATGGAAAAGAATCACTTGACTTTCCATAATTTTCATCGTACCATTAACCTAGCCTAGCCTAGCCTGCATAGCAGCTACACTTTCTTAACAGCACATTGTAATTGCACAATGGGCATCTACGTATGCTAGTCTATTGAAAATCTACTGATTGTTATATATGTATACACCTCCAGCTTCCACTGAAAATACAGTGCAAAATCTACCTTCTATAGGACAATTCTTTGAAATAACTATATCTTCTCAGATCCATGAGACAGAGAGTTCATGTAATTACAGTAGGCATTTCTTCTAGAAAACCATTCAGTGCGGTGAAAAAAAAATTGAAAGAGCCAAACAACTATCCAAAAACAACCTACTACAAGATAGTCCTAAAATGGAACATTTCAGAATGTCCATCACCTGTATGTAGTTCCAGCTAAGAGCATTCAAACATATCATCAAAGGTCTATAACATACAGACACCCCCAATCTCAAACATCTAGTGAAATACGCTAAGTCACACAGTCCAGACGTAGAGAGTAATAAGACCTTGCTACAGACCCAGATGTTAACTATGTCCCCACATCTCTTCTGGAAATGACTCCCAACAACATTGCTCCTACATCAGTACCTCATTTACTTATTTATGTGCTAAATTTTATCTGTATTGTATCATCTTTTGCCATCTCTGCCCCTCTGCATTCCACAGAGGGCAAACAGAATGATCTCTACCCCAGTGAAAAAACTGAAATAAATCTGATATTGGAAATAGCAGTACAAATATATTAATTGAGGTAAATAAGGACCAAGAGGTCTTTGCACACTGGCTGAAATCCACTAGTAAGTTCATCTAGAATAGTTCCATTAGATCGTTGGGGATTTGGTAAGTCAACTGCTCCATACATTTCACTGATTCAGTGGGTCTGCTCTACTTCTGACATACTACTAGACTGATTCTAGCAATAATAAGAAAGTTCTTTTCCTTGACATAGTTCTAGCTTCAATACACTTTCTGGAAAACCATACGATTGCTGATCCATCTAATCAGCACTTAGTCTGTTGCCAACATGCCTTCAAATTTTTGTCCCCACTCAGGAATTTCTTCTGTGCATGTGCAACTCTCCCCCACCTTCACGGATTCTGTCACATCTGGAAGAAAAACGGGTGTGCAGGGGTTGAAAATCCCTGCATGGAAGGCGCCAGAGGTGTGCATGGCTGCACAGCTTAGAGGGAACCTTGTCTCTTACTGTTGCTAATAATGTACTGTAACTGGTTTGGAAAGGCCATTAACTCAGGCAGTTATTGCACTGTACCATCTCACTGGATCCACACACCCCAACCATGTACAGTACTTGATGATTATGGCTTAACTGTTTGTTTGAAATATTTTGATCCCACCTTTCTCCTTAAAAAGGACCCAAGGCAGCTTCCATAATTAAAAAGACAACATTTTAAAGATAAAAAATAGTAAGCAGACAAATATTTTATGCAAATGTATTAAAATCAGTAAATAAAATCAATACTAAAAACAATTAAAAACATCGCGGCACAACAATGCATTAAAAAAACTTTCAGACAGCCAGTCACAAAGGGAAAACCTGTCTGAAGAGAAAGATCTTTGTCTAGTTGCGGAAGGACAGCAAGGATGGGGCCAGTCTGGTCTCTTGGGGAAAGAAGTTCCAGAGTCTTGGAGCAGTGATAGAGATGCCCTTCTTCTCTGTCCTTACTAGCTGCGCCTTTAAGGATGGTGGAAGCAAGAGAAAGCCTTCTCCTGATGATCTTAATACCTGGATAAACTTATAAAGGAGATTTTTTTTGTGGTCCTTGAGATAGCTTGGACCCAAGCTGTTTACAGCAGGCATGCCCAAACTTCGGCCCTCCAGATGTTTTGGACAGCAACTCCCTCAGTCCTTTGCCATTGACAGTCTAAGTTTAGAATTCTGGGAGTTGTGGTCCAAAAAGTCAGGAGGGCCGAAGTTTGGACATGCCTGCGTTTAGGGCTTCATAGGTTGAAGCCAGTGCTTCTAATTATGATGAAAGCTGACCAGCAGCCTGTGGACCTGGGCTGCTGTAATGAGTTATGTGATCACTGTAAGTTGTCCTAATTAACGACCATGCTCCATGTTCATGAGTAAATAAATTGCAATCCACAAGAATTCACACTGAAGTAAATTTGTAACTCTTTAAGCTACCACTATTCTTTTGGGTTTTTTATATACCTGCAGAAACAGCCCAATTGACTTCAATAAGTATTTTAAATGACCCAGAACAATCACCATTAAGATATTATTAGCCTTGTCATCTCCAAAGATGAACAGTGGCTCAGATCAGCTACTGATTGACTCTCAACACGCTGGACCTCTTACATTTTCATTACATTTCATACTCCTGTTCCTTCAGCTACTGTATAGAAGTGTGTCTCCTGAAGCATCACTCCATACATTTGAAGAAATGGGGTCCAATTCATAAAACATTTTAGTCTTGAAGATGCCACAGAGATGATGATGATTATGACAATGACAAGATGCAACAGGCTAATATAGCTATCTTTTTGAAAGAATATTCTCTGTGGGAACATCTTTTTAGGTTTTGGTGTACAGGTGTCAAACAGGCAAGTTTGGTGGGTTTTGTCACATCATTAAGCACTAGCATTGAACCATAATAAAGGACATCTGTCTTGTCTAAATCCTATCATCTTGTGTTTCCTTGTGTAACAGAAGATTTGCAATGATCATGGAAAGACATGCAGATGTGCTTTTTTTAAAAAAGCTTGCATTAGGGATTAGCTATCTGGATGGATAAGATACAATTTTAAACCCCCTTATCTGCCCACATTTCTGTTTCTATTAGCTGTGAAAATTGAGAATAAATATGTGGGCTGCTTCAAGTGTAAATCCTTCCCCCCACCACCAAAAAAAAAAAAAAATTGGATGGTGATCCACAGAATTGTCTCCTGCTTTGGTATGGCTTCTGTTCTGTGCCAAGGAAAACGGACCTGTAATGCAGGAATGACATTTTTTTTAGTGTATAACCCTCTCTTTCAAGTTGCTTATGGCACCATGCATGTTTCCTTTTTCTTCTTTCTTCTTTGTCTTTATTACCTGGCAAGATGGTGTAATCAGCTGCCTAGATGCCCTAAGCACATCCAATCTCGCCTGATTTTGGAAGCTAAGCAGGGTTGGCCCTGGTTAGTACTTGGATGGGGGACCACCAGGGAATACCAGGGGCTGTAGGCGCCTGGAGTAGGAACTGGCAAACCACTCCAGTATTCCTGCCAAGAAAACTCCATGGACATGGAGTCACGAAGAGTCGGTCACGACTGTAACGACACAACACACACACACACACACAGATGGTGTAGGCTGAAAAGAAGCAACAGCCCTGCATTCACACAGTGACCACTTCTTGCCTGGCTAGAGATTTAAACCCAGGTGTCACAGAGTTCTATTCTGACATCTGATAGGGTTGATGAATTAGAACTCTGGATGCCTGGGTTTGAATTCTCTGCTCAGCCAATGGAAACTCTTTGGGGCTGGAGTGGGGTGTGTGTGTGTGTGTGTGTGTGTGTGTGTGACAGTAGTAAAACCAATAGTGGAATATCTCACTTTATTTGAAAGCCCAGTTTAGGGCCCCTGTGAGCCCTTTCCAATTTAATAGCACATCACACACACAGAGAGAGAGAGAGAGGAGAGAGAGAGTTGGTGCTCTATCTTCCTCTCTCAGCAGAACTATACTAGCCAGGGTTGGTGGAAGTGGTAATCCAAGCCATTTAGGTGGCATCTGCTGGGGGAGTCTGTTCTAAAGCAAGATCTTAGTGTTCATCCTCACCTCCTGAGTAAACCCCTTTGTTCTTCCAAATACTGACCTTAGAAACAGCAAACCCCTAATGCCCACCTCTTCCCTTTAAGCATATTTGCTTTTCTTCTGGATTAACCTTTGGCTTCCAGCAGTTCTTTTTGCCAAATTCAGTTTTATATGGAAGTTGTCTACTCATATTGAAGATGACATCGTGTTTCTTTGTTTTTCTAAAGATAAAGATTTTTTTTTAAAAAAACTTTGAATCCTTTCTTCATCAGAAACATATTTTGCTTGGCATGGATTTTATCATGCATGGGAAAAAGGAAACAGCTCTTATATGGGAAACTAAAAAACATCCTTTGCCATAAATGATAAAATGCTGACTTCCAGATGCTAGCTAACTGCAACAGAATGTCCTCATCATGGGTCTCTAGAGCCCAAAAGAAATAATAATGTGACACCAGTGGCAGGGATGTGCTGTGCAGCGTGTGGGCCTTTGGTTGCCCACCCCAGCAGGGGGTAGAGTGTGTGGGTAGCTAGACTGCTACAGCGCTATAGTGAAAAAAACCAGATCTGCCCACCCATTGGCAATTTCTTGGCATTCATGTCCTGACAGTTCTGGATATTACCCTGGTGAATCAACGAGAGAGAGAGAATGGTGATGTTATATCACGTGTGGGGAAGATATTATGCTCTAGATGTGATTGGGTTCTAGTCCCCACCAGCTTCTGCCATTCTGACCAAAATTATAATGTATCAACATATGGAGGCCCACAGATTCCCATCCTATCTCGCAGAATGTTATATTTCTATAAGTATCGGAGGGGCTTGACTCTGCCTCTTTGCAGAATCAGTCCCTTCTCAGGCTGAGGCAGTCAGGGAGTGCAGCTGGTGGGGTTGCTACTGGCATAAAGCTAGCAGCCAGCACTCCCTGTTCTTTGCCTCAGCAATGGGAGACCTTGGACTCCTGAAGCTTCAGCCCTGTTACCCTGATCCTTCCTGGAACTCTTATACCCTGTAAGTCTGTGTGTTTGGCATCCCCCTCCGTGTTGGACTGTGTTGATGTGTGACTCTTTACTTTGGACTGGCTGACTACCCTCTCTGTGACTCTTGACCTTGGACTGGCTGACTATCCTCTTGGCTTTTGGGAACACCCTGGTCCTGCCCCCTTGCAGATAGATACCCTAGTTGCCACCCATGCCCCAGCTGTTACAATTTGGATACTGCACTTGACCACATGACTGTCATCAGATATAGGATTTGCCTAATCCAGGCTGAGCCACCTGTGGTGCTCCAGAAGTTGGGAACAGGTGGATGCCCCCCCAAGATTGCTGCTTGCAGAACCCCAAACAAACATGGCTTGGTGCATGGCTCTATATGGATCAGGACCACAAGAGGGTTAAAGACCATCTATCATATACAGTATCAAGGTTCCATCGCTGACCAGACTTTCTCTTGCTGTGAATTAAGTTTAGAAAACTGTTAGTGAGATAGATGCCATGTTCTCTAGTCTGACTCCCAGATAAATAAATCAAGAGATGTGGAGTGTCAAGGTTATAGGAGAAGGACCATAGCAGATGCTTGGCCTGCAGGTGTTCCCACAATCAAATGGCAATGTTAGATTACGACTGAGGAAGAGAGAGGCACACATTCATACATTTCTGGCCATTCAGATGGAGCTAGAAAAGAATCCTTGCTGGAATATTTAAGAGCCACTGCCAGACTAAATTAGGAGTACAGGGCCAGATGATAGGACAATAGCTTCCTAAGTTCTTAAGGGCCTACAAACGTACATAGCTCACAATCAGTGTGGAGGTGTTGTGGATGTATGCCCTCATACACAATGATATTTTGAGGTGAGGTACCCCACAGTTTGGTTCATAAGCACACTCTTCTCATGGTGGCCCCTATTATATCCCCAAGATCTAAACCAGTCTAGCAGCCAAGTTGTTCTAAGTTAAGGGTCCCCATCTGTACGAGCCAGGAAGCAGACAAAAAGAGAGACAGGAGCAGACAACATGTTCCTGAGGGCAGCAATGAAAAGGGCAAGTTTTTAAAAATTGATTATTATAACCCCCTCCCTTCAGATTCTGCTCAGTTAAGACACTTAAGCAGGCCATCTCATGAGACGCTTTGTGTCCTGTTGCTTTGACAACAAAGGAAGCCAGGAGCAGAGGAAAGGGGGGGGGAGAATGATGGATGCCCAGCAGAAGAAAATAAAGATCAGAAACTAACCTGTGCAGACAACATTTTTACATTCGGGGGAAGCAGGGATGGGAAAAGTCAGGTTGCTTTTCAGCTGTAAGAAGATTGTCTTGCCACAAAGCCTTTGCGTGTTGGGGAAGGAAGTGCTTTCAGGGCTGTCCAATCGGTAGTATAAAATGCCGAGCTGCTTTTCCCCATGGTAGTTAATTTTCAAGGGTTACATAAGAAAAGCCGAGTGATTATTAATGTATGAACCTGCATTTCTGTGGGAGTTACAACTGAATCTCTTCATGTGTGTTAGTTTCTGCATGGATAATCTTAAGAGTCTTTAACAACCGTGCATTTACACATAGGCAAACTCTTTGTTTTAGCGAGAGAGATAAAGGAGCAGCTGCCCTCCCTTTTTGTGTAGGCAAAAACTAGATTCGTGCCATATCAGCAAATGGTAAAAGAAAGGAGACCCCAAACAATGGCAGCTTGAGGTTGGGTGCCAAGAGGTTGAATGTATCCATATAAGCCAATAACTCATAGGTTCATTTTAAGTCTGAAGTGACTTGCTGGTACATAAGAACAGCACCAGCATGGAAAGGAGATGGAGAACCTTTGGCCTTCCAGATCATCCAGAAGTCTCTCAATCCAATATGGATGGACATGCTGACCACAGCATCTTGGGAGTCACAGATCAAAACATCTGGAGGATCAAGAATTTGCTGCAGCTTTGATACAGCACAATACTTAAATTTTTAAGGCCTTTTACTTAAAGAACGCTTAACACATCTTCCCAAGTCCTTTGACAATATCCAACTTTGCTGAAACTGTATAAAAAGCTAACACCATCTTGAGAAGTAGATTACCGTCTTAGAAGCATTGGCCTCCTGTTTCCATACATCATAGTTGTCACATGTATGTTGCTAGGCTGTGGCTTGAAAAGATATCAAGGTGCCAAGGTGTCCATTGGTTGCCTATTGCCTCCCACTTAAGGTTCAAGGTGCTGGTTTTGGTTTACAAAACCCTTCATGGCTTGGGTCCTGGATATCTGGCAGAGCGTATCTCCCAGAGCTGGCTTGACTCACCAGAGCCTCTATGGCTTTCTTGCTCCAGGTGGCCACCCCAGGGAGGCCCGTAAGGTTGTAAACATAATCAGGCCTTTTCACTGGCTGGCCCAACGGCATGGAACAAACTGCCAAGCGAGATTCACCATCCCCCATCCCTGGCATCCTATAAAAAGGCCTTAAAACCTGGCTATTCAGGGATGCCTTTGGCAACTGCTAGGTGTGTTTTGTTCTCCCTGTGTTTATTGTTTGTTTTTTATGAGTTGCTTTGCCTCTTGCCAGGGATTTGTTGTTTTGTTGCTGTTGCCTTTGTACTATGGGTTTTTCCTTTTTCATTTTTCTTATTATTATGTTTTGGGTTTGTTTAATAAGTTGTTGTAAACCGCCGAGAGTTCCCGTTTGAGGAAAATCAGTTTGCAGTATACAAACACAAATAAATAAATAAAATAGTCTCAGTAGCAGTAAGAACATAAGAACAGCCTTCTTGGAACAGGCCACAGTCCATCCAGTCCAGCATTCTGTCTTTCACAGTGGCTCACCATTTGCTTCAGGGTATTCTCAAGCAGATGTCTTCACCTGCTTATGATTCCCTGCCAATGGCATTGAGAGATATCCTTGCTTCAGTGTATTCTCAAGCAGATGTCTTCACCTGCTTATGATTCCCTGCCAATGGCATTGAGAGATACCCTTGCTTCAGAGTATTCTCAAGCAGATGTCTTCACCTGCTTATGATTCCCTGCCAATGGCATTGAGAGATACCCTTGCTTCAGGGTATTCTCAAGCAGATGACTTCACCTGCTTATGATTCCCTGCAAATGGCATTGAGAGATATCCTGCCTATCTCTCCAACCCAGAGATTGTCCTTAGGCAAACATAATGATAGCAATTGATATCCTTGTTCTCCATGAATTTGTCTAATCCTTTCTTAAAGCTGTCAAGGCTGTCAGCTGTCACCACTTCTGGCAGGGAATTCCACAGACCAGTGATCCTCTGGGTGAAAAAGTACTTCCTCTTATTTGTTTGAGATCTAGCATCCAAAAGTTTCATAGAGTGCCCCCTAGTTCTAGTGTTGTGCAATAGGGAAAACAGCTTTTCCTTATTTACTTTGTCCACACTGTGTATGATTTTATAAACTTCAATCGGCTCACCTCTTAGGCGTCATTGTTCAAGAGTGAAGAGGCCTAGCTGTTGCAGTCTCAGATGGTAAGGAAGGTGTTCCAGTCCCCTAATCATTCTGGTTGCCCTCCTCTGCACTTTTTCCATTTCCATATTATCCTTCTGGAGGCATGGTGACCAGCACTGTACACAATACTCCAGATGGGACCTCACCAGAGACTTATAAAGAGGCAAAATGACACATGCTGACTTATTTTCTATACCCTTCCTAATGATCCCTAGCATTGAGTTTGCTTTTTTCACTCCTGTGGCACACTGGGTTGGCACCTTCATTGAGCTGTCCACCAGGAACACCAAAGTCCCTTTCCTGGTTTGTTGCAGAGATTTCAGACCCCATCCGTTTATAAATGTAATTGGTCCCCCCCCAATGTGCATCATTCTGCACTTACTAATGTTGAAACTCATTTGCCACTGGTTTGCCTACTCCCCCAGTGTCAAGAGATCCCTCTGGATGTCCTCACAATCTCTCCCAGTTTTTACTACCCTGTATAATTTAGTGTCATCAGCAAATTTGGCTACCTCACTATTTATTCCTACTTCTAGATCATTTATGAAGAAGTTGAAAAGCAGGGGTCCCAGTACAAAACCTTGAGGGAACCCACTCTTTACCTCCAGCCACTTGGAGAAGTGTCTATTTAGTGCTACTCTCTGTTTTCTGTCCCGTATCAAGTTGCTGATCCAGAACAAGACCTGTCCCTTGATTCCATGACTGCCAAGTTTATTCAAGAGCCTTTGGTGCGGTACTTTGTCAAAAGCCTTCTGAAAGTCCAGATAAACAATGTCAACTGGATCTCCCTTATCCACATGCTTGTTGACTCTCTCAAAGAATTCCATCAGATTAGTGAGGTATGATTTGCCCTTGCAAAAGCCATGTTGGCTCTCCTTCAGCAGCACGTTCTCTTCTATGTGCCTATTAATTTTATGTTCACTGGAAGGACAGATTTTGAAGCTGAGGCTCCAGTACTTTGGCCACCTCATGAGGAGAGAGGACTCCTTGGAAAAGTCCCTGATGTTGGGAAAGATTGAAGGTAAAAGGGAAAGAGGATGGCAAAGAATGAGATGGTTGGATGATGTCATCGATGCATCCAATATGGATTTGACCAAACTCTGGGAGGCAGTGGAAGATAGGAAGGTCTGGCGTGCTCTGGTCCATGGGGTCACGAAGAGTCGGACACGACTGAATGACTGAACAACAACAATTAATTTTATTTTTTAGGATGGTTTCCATCACTTTACCTGGGACACATGTCAAACTGACCGGGCAGTAATTTCCTGGATCACCCCTGGATCCTTTTTTGAATATTAGTGTTACATTCCAGTCATTAGGCACAAAACCTGATTTGAGAGAAAGATTATATATTTTGGCTAGGACATCAGCAATTTCATCTTTAAGTTCCTTGAGAACTCGTGGATGGATGCCATCTGGCCCTGGTGATTTGAGGAGGAGCCTGTTTCATATGCTGCAGTGATAAATGTTTTAAATGCAGGTCATCATGTTGTTGCCCATAGCTGTTCCCCCAGAAGGTCCAGAAAATGCAGACAGTTGTGTTGATGGATCAGTTCTAGCAGTTTTCATCTCCACCTGGAGTAGATCCTTTGTAAAGTTAAATGGGTCTGAATTGCCAGTTGAAGACCAAGCCACTCCAGACCAGGCACAAAGCAGCAGTCCTAAAGTCAGACACTGAATGCTTATCAAGAATATTGATGTCTATCAAAAAGGATTGAGAGAAATTCTTTAGCTTTCCACAGCTAACATTGCAGTCTAAAATCTCTTGAGTTTGTGTGGGGATCTCTGGTAAAGACACTTTAATGTATGATACAGTATCTCTTAATCTCTTCTGAGTAAGTGGACATCTATGGGAGGAGTAGGCAGCACATGCCTATCTATGTAGTGTTTGACTACATTATCCATCAGCCCTAGTCTGTGAGCAGCCAGTGGTGAAGGAAGTTGCAATCTAACAACATCTGGAGAAGCCCAAGTTACTCACTCTGGCTTTATTAAGAGTCATGGTTCTTTTCTTGCTAGATTCTTACAGAATACAAATGTAGAGCCAACATCATAACTGTGAAAATGTGTCGTGAATGCAGATGTATAAAATGGTGCCTGTCCTCCACATCTTACGTGCTCGCTGTGTGAAATACCAGAGTACACAAAGTAAAGCCTGGAAGTCCTGCAAGTGCTCAAATGTAAGGAAAGGAGTGGTTTACTTAGGGCCTGGCTAAAAGGTTTGTGCTGGCTACAGCATTGCTTTTCTCGTCCTTGAGAATACCTGTCCCCCAGCCAAGGCACGTGCCAGCTTTATACAGGAGCCGAGCACGCATTCTGCATACAGAAGGTACCAGGTTCAAGGTCTCACATCTGTCTGTGCAATTGCTCTCTCTCTCTCTCTCTCTCTCTCTCTCTCTCTCTCTCTCTCTCTCTCTCTCTCACACACACACACACACACACACACACACACACACACACACACACACACACACACACACACACACACACACACACACACAGACAGATCACAGATTATGGGAAAGACCCTCTGCTTCAGGTCCTAGAGATCAGAGTTATTGAGGTGGACAATGTTATTGCGGTTGGCCTATAACACCCATGAGCCCTCATTTGACACTATGACCCTTGGGAGTTGAATTCCAACATCTGGAATAGCACAAATTGCCCAACCTTGAAAGAGATCATGCTAGGCCAAGCTTCCTTCCAGATGAAACAGGGTCCTTCCAGATTAAGGTTTCACTGGACAGGCACAGTGTCTCATTCTTAAAGGTTTATGGAAGGTGCAGAGGCAGCAATTCATATTTTCAGCTCTTTGAGTTTCTCCAGTATTTCTTCTGTCTCCATTCTCATGAGAAAAGTGTATAAGAAAGTTGCACAACACTGTTTAAACTGTGAGTGGTAAGAATCCCATCTGAAGCACCACGGAATACAAAACAAGATACCTTTGCTGAGAAATTTCCCACTCATCTAAAGTAACCGAAGTCTGAATTCAGTAGTGATATGTATCTTAGATTTCAGCAAAAGCAAAGTGTTCTGCTTATATACCACCCCATACCACTTCAAGTAGTCTCTGCAGGGTTTACAGTTTTTTAATTACAGTATGCAGGCAACACATCCCCCCCCCCGCAACCTGGGTACTCATTTTACTGACCTCGGAAGGATGGAAGGCTGAGTCAACCTTGAGCCAGCTACCTGGGATTGAGCCCCAGGTCATGAGCACAGTTTTACCTGCAGTACAGGCATTTAAACACTGTGCCACGGGGCTCTTACAATTTGCGCCACTGCACCACGGGGCTCTTACAACAATTTACAAAGAAGCAACTGAAAGCCATTTTAAAAGAATGTTAATTTTACATGTTTTATAAATATCTGGATATAACTTCTAATATAGTCAGATGTACTTGAATGGAAATAGGGTTTTGGGGGTGGGGCGTCGGCCTCCGTGAAATAAACAAACCCTTGCATTGGCTGTAGCGAGAAGCCAGGGATCTGTTGTAGGGTCTCTGGCAAGCAGTGAGCTGGTGAACGCTCCCTACCCATTTGTTCCCTCTTGGCTTCTCCTGCTGCTAAACCAACCACAAATCTTTCATCTGTGGTTTCAAGATCGTGATATGCCAACTAGGAATTCTGGATTCTTTCTACCCAGAGAAGTTTGAGGTACCAACTCGGGCTTTTTCTTTGGCTGCTCTGAGGAGAGACAGCATTTGGAACAGAAGACCTGAATTTCTTTTAGCTGCTCCCATTTATACAAGATGCCAGCGAGAGGAGCATCTGGGAAGTATTCACCAGCCACTGCTGACCAGTCAGACTCCACAGCTGGACTGTACCCTTATTAAGACCGGGCAAAGTGGCTTTTCCAGAAACCTTCATCAGGCTAGCGGGTAGCAATGGGGAGGAAGCAGGGGGAGAGAATTAGCCTGGAAGAAGCAGAAAAATCAAAAATGTAAGACAAGTTGGTTAGTGTGAGATCTGAATTACTGCTAGGTGTTTAGGAATCAGGCTCCATGTATTAAAGCAAAGCTTGTATGCCACCCCATAACGCTTCAAGCACTCTCTTTGCAGTTTACAATTTAATTATGCAGGCTACACAATGCCCCCCCCCACAGCAAGCTGGGTACTCATTTTACCGACCTTGGAAGGATGGAAGGCTGAGTGAATCTTGAGCCAGCTACCTGGGATTGAACCCCAGGTCATGAGCACAGTTTTGCCTGTAGTACAGGCATTTAACCACTGCGCCACGAGCCTTCTTTTGTGCCTACTAGGATGAAGAATGTGTTTAGAGAAAGGGGAGGAAGTCAGCATTGGAAAAGGTGGCCCCAGTCCTGTTCCTAGTCCCAAATGGAATAGACCCCCTGAATCAACAGGATCTCTCCAACAATTAATTCAGTGACCTTGCTTGCTTTGAGGCTAGGGATTTTAATAAAAGTAAAGCTGAAGAAAATGGGTCTTTAAAAAGGGATATGGAAAGGTGCGAAGTCATTAGCACTGACCTCTGAGACCACCTGGCAGGAGCTGCTTGGAAATACTGAAGTCAGCACTCTGCATTGCCGGAGGAAAGGAAAAAGGACATCTGGAGTCGGAAAAGGGCAGTGGTCTTCAGTGGCTCTATGCGGCAAGCATTAGCCATGACCATTTCTCTCTTGTTGATAGCAATTGACATTTATTTTGTATCAGTGATTTAGGATATTCTAAAACGAATGCAAAAGTAGCAGACAAATTTCCCATCTTGCCTTTTCTCTGTATCCCCACCTCACCCTGCATTCCTTTCCAGACCTGTTTTTAGTGGACCTGGCCTGAAGACTGCAAACTTCTTTAACAGGGAAGGAGGGCAGTGGCAGCCCCCAATGAGGGTTTTGTGTGTTTTTTCCCCAGTGGTACAGCATAATAAATAACCCCTCCCTTAATTGCAATACAGTGGACCCTTGTATAACAAACAGCTTGTATAACATAAAATTAGTACAACATAAAAAATTCCAGAGATAGGGGAAATTTGCTTAACAGAATCGTCTATGGGGAGAGTCCGTACAACATAAAAATGGGATTACTCCGTTTTCAATGCATTCCTATGGGAAATTTGTATAAAGGAAATTTTGCTTAACATAATTTTATTTGGAACGAATTAATTCCTTTATACAAGGTACCACTGTATATGCAAAAGGCTTCTAGTCCCACCTTCATGGACCTAATATACATTCTTTGCTAGTTTCAGAGATTGTTTTCCTCCCATTTCTTATACAGCACAGTATATTGAAACTCTGCCTACTTCTTATGTTAAGTAAAAAGGATTAAAAAGTATTGGGAAATACAGAGAAAAGCCAGCGAAATGGATTTTGCATTGGGAAATACAAAGAAAAGCTATAGAAATGGATTTTGCCCGTGTAGCAGGTGAGCTCCATAAAACAAAACAAAAACATGCAGTAGCTTCCATCAATGGTCTACAGAACATCTCCATAAACCCAACATGCTTTCTCTCTCTCTTTTTTTTTAATTTTCTTCCATTTTTGTTTGTTTTGGAAATTTCAGTCTAAATAAAAGTACAAAACCTCCAATCTCTAAGCATGTCCCATAAACCATGCCACCTGCTTTACAACAGTTCCAAAACATTTAATGTATTTATGAAGGGTGTGCACCAGTTTTGGAAAAGTGTCCGAAAGGAGCAGGGCTACAGAGGGATACAAGAAGCCCCCTGTCTTCGGGTTGGTTTGTGCTTTGCTCGTGATCTCGAACATTTGTTCTGTGATTATGGGGACAAGAAACGATGAGATATCTGGAGCAAGGGCTTGGCACCAGGGCCAAAGTAGAAAGAGACGGACAGCTGTAGCCCTAGCGAAAAGCAAAAGCTCTCATGGAAACTCAGATTCACTGAGCCCCTGGAGACAGTTCAAAATAGCCTCTATATACAGTATATTCCTCTCTACCCAGATAAGCAGCCATTTCATATCAAGGCAAGTGGGGGTGCTACGTAGCTTACTAAAGTAGCAGCATTCTAGAAATATCTTTTCCATTTTAGATATTTAGCTGCACAGAGTCTTCATTATGATTAGAATTAAGTGTGTCTGTGTGAATGTAGGCTAGTTGACCTGATTGTTGTCCGGGTTTTGATTGCATAGGTAATACTAGCAATAGGTATCACTTTTTATATTTTCATAATGTCTGCTACTGACTTCTTTTTCCAGAAGCATTTTTTTCCTAAGGCATAGTTGCCTGATTATGTTCTAGAGTGAGTGCCCATGCAGCAGTATCTAGTGGGCACACCTTGGCAGGTCAGACTGCTGACTGGGTGCTAGAGATGGGCGCCAACTAGTTTGTCCTGGTTCGTTAAGGCAGCAACACAGCTGCTGCTGCTGCTGCTCCCCTACCCCATCTTCTCAACCGATCTGACCACTCACCCGACCCACCTTGCACGCCTTCTCTGCCCTGCCGTTGGGTGTAAGTGGGAGATTAGCCAAGAGGGTGGAGCAGGGAAACCTTAGCTGTAGCTGGGAGTGGAAGACCAATTGAGGAGCTGCTGGAAGCTAACAGATGGCTGGGTGAGTGGCTCTTTGAGACGGAGGAGGTGGAGGGGATGGGGTAGGGACCAACCAGGACCAACCTGTTCCTTCCCATCTCTACTGGATACACTACGGGGGCATCTTTCCTGCTCTCAACATAGTGTTCTCCTGTTCTCCCCCTTGTCTTTTGCTATTTGGTGCACTGCAAGAATGCAGTGAAAGAAAGGTCTGCCTGAACATGCAGAAATAACACCTGACTACCCTTTTCTGCATGGCATGCCACAGCCTCTCCTATGCCACTAACATCTTTCTGCCACCCATTTTCCTTTCCTAGAATCCAGGGATGAGTGCCAGACTGGCAGCCGCGCTCAAGTAATGCATGAGGATTTGTGGAAGGGCAGGAGCTGAGCCAGGAGTAGAGCACACTACCAGGAGATGGGAAGGAAGGAAGCAGGTGGGAGCTTTTGCCTATATCCTGAAAATTCACCAGGCTTCCCGAATGTATCGTGTGGCATAGTGCCTCCATTCCCAATCACAGTCTTCTTCAATCCAGAAATGTGTGGAATGTGGATACCTGTATAGGCCTGAGAACACATTGTTTCAGATCATCTTCAAACCAGTGGCTTGGTCCTAATCTGTACAATAAATATTCAGATACTTACACATCCCTTGTGTGTGTGTGTGTGTGTGTGTGTGTGTGTGTGTGTGTGTGTGTGTGTGTGTGTGTGTGTGTGTGTGTGTGTGTGTGTGTGTGTGTGTGTGTGTGTGTGTGTGTGTGTGTGTGTGTGTGTGTTCCAATGGTTAACTTGTGCTTCCATGTTTTTGTCTGTCTCATATTTTTGAAATATACATATATATTACTGCTGCATCCTTGAGAATATATAATACCTCCTGTCATTTTCTTTTTTCCTCCCCCCACCCCCCGGATTCTTCTTCACCTTTCTTGGCGGGGCTTAGAATGGTGTGTATGTGTGTGTGTCTTAGAATCCTGCTGAAAAGCCGAAGGCAGAAAATATATTTCATGGCTTGTGGAGCTTCAAACCCTACTTGGGCCTCCCCCAATGATCATTCGTGCAACTGGAGGAGCAGACATTTAGACAATGACTATCAGGATGGAGAATGAATAGATGAGAGAGGACAGTTTGTCCTCGTAGAAAATAGAACAAGTAGAGACTCATGAAAAACTTGAACTGCTCTGAATTTTTCTCCCATTCTTTCTCCTTCCTTTCCTTTCCTATTCTGGTTGCATCCCACTCAAGCTAAAGAAGGGTAGATCAAACAGACCACTTCTTTTTTCCCCTTGCTACTCATACAGTACCTACACTTCAGTTCATTGGGCTAAGAATGCACATTCTGTCTAATCTGTTGTTCATAATAAAGATCTCTTTCTTTCTCTCTCTCTGGATTCCCATGCAGGTAAACAGCCTGCTTGGTTCATATCCCTTGCTAGATCTGGAACACCAGAGCCTAGAGCAGAGGTGATTTAAGAGTGTGGATGCTGATCAATACCTCTGCAGCATGGCCAACAAATGCACATTTGAATTTGCAGTCAATTGTGCCTCTTCATGGGGATGATAGTGGATGCATTTAGTTGGAAACAATGCAACAGAAGAACTAGACAGCATATTCACACTCCTGTGCATTTGGATGGACATTCTGTTTACCCTCCAGCAATCCTTTAACCTGTGAAAGGACATTCATTTTGCAGTTTAAAGGATCCTATGATGGGTAAGGAATGCTGGGCCCTGAAGCCAAATTCACTGGAGTCCCAATCAGTTACACTGAAGAGGATTTCAAGGGGTTTGTCTTTATTGCAAAGGTGTAATCTTAACATCTTAAATGACATTGTGTTCAGGCATCAGAGTGGGGGAGCTATGGATCTCAAACCATTTTCAGCCCCCCAGTCCCCACTCTCATGCATCCTGATATTAGAAGAGCAGAAAAATACAGCCACACTTGCACGAGGGATGTAGACAAATAAGTCAGATAGTTATGATCCCATTGTATTGTCTGATCTGGTGCTCCTTTACCTGTAGAATTAAATCAGAAATCAGGTCAAGGAAACACCTTTATTGGCATCTAGCCTGGATGCCTTCAAAAGGGGATTGGACAGATTCCTGGAGGAAAAGTCCATCACAGGTTACAAACCTAGATACCATCACCACTTCCATAATGTTAGGATGATTCCAGGAAATCTAGTGCAGAAAAACCCCTTCTCCGAGCTTTGCTCAAACCACTGGTTTCCACATAGGCCCGCTGTTTGAAAACTTTGAGGACCCCTGCTCTAGAGGAATGCAAATTACTGCTTCTCTGTTACATGGCACTAATCCAAAGGACAATGGCATCGACTGGCTAGTGAGAACACCCCAGGGAAAATCTGACAAAATCCAAGTGTTGCTTCCTTAATGCAATTAAGCTGCAATCATTAAAGACCATGAAGTACAAGAACAAAATCATCCACATATTTTAAAATTACACATATTTATACAATGCTTCCATCTCGAGATGCTGGAGCTCTGTGCATAAATAATAAAAACATTTGCTACAGAAACAATACAGAAAATCAAGGCACAATGCTTGCATTATCTGTAAAATAGATAATAGACTGGACTATAGCAGAAAGGCTTGCAATAGTATTTGTCTTCAACTTGTATCTAAAAATAAGGATTGTTGGAGCATGTTGGATACTAAAGATGAGACCTGCACATAGTGGGAGCTATTTCACTAAATGCTCTCCTCTAAATTCATGAGTGAACATCAAGGCCAAATCAGTTCATAAAGAATTATCTAATCTCCTAGGTAACCATATCAGAATTTGTTCAAAGCTTTTTATATGGATCACAAAACGCTATACCGTGACAAGTAGCAAACTGGTAGCCCTGACTGTGCCCAGTTTTGTTTTTCTAGACAAAAACCAAAACAAAACGGAACACACACATACAGCTGTCGGATAATATTATGTTAATTGATCGAATATGTAACATATTGGGACAAACATGTGTCATTTTTCAACAAACCACAATGCTGAGAAGCAGAAATGGCATATAATAGATTGGTCCCATACAAGCAGGGCACTGGATTTCTTAGTGGGTTAAAAATATATAAAAATTGTGCATTAAAACTTAACCGACAACCTGAAACCTACTGTGCAAACCACACTGGCAGTCTCATAATATCAGAAAATACCTTAACTTCTTGAGTTCAACTTTTTTAAAAAAAAAAGTCATGGTAGAAGTGCCTTAAGTGTAACCCATACAGAACAAATAGTAGTCTAACTTTGAGTTGACTAGCGCCTGAACCACTGTAATCAAGCTACAGCTGTCTAAATGCAATGAGCATGCAAGTCAAATTTGAGAAAAGCTCAAATTTGAACGAAATCACCTGAGCCTCCAATGTCAAAGATGGCTCCTGGTGTACTCCCAGGCTGCTGGACACTTGATCCTCCAGAGGGAATGCAGACCCATCTAGAAGAGATATCTTGTGCACTGCCTTCTGTCTTTCCAGGATTGAGACTCAGGATGGTGGTTTTTGGCCCTTATCCAGCCCACCCCTGCAACCAGGCACAGTTCCAAGACTAGCACAGTTGCACCTGATTCAGATCTGACTAAAAAGGCACAAAGGGGAGATCAGAATTCTGATAACATTTTGCTCCAAAACTCCTGGTGACCACTCCCAACAGCTTGATTACCTTTTGGATTAATAAGTCTGGATGCAAAGTGCTGATATCCTTTAGAAGGATTTCATCATTTCATTGCTCCAGCAAAGCTTTCCTCCAAGCAAATACAAAGAATAGCCAACCCCACAGAAGCATTTATTTCAAAATCTGACGGGTTATCGTTTCCATGTTTGGCCTCTGCCCAAACCCAGTTTCTGTCACCAACAGGGAGTTATATTCTGTCCTTATCAGATCCCAATGCCAGTAAGGTTTGCTTATTTATTTATTTTTATTTATTTATTTTGAATATTTTTATCCCACCTTTCTCCTTGGAAAATGACCTAAGGTGGCTTACAATAATGAGGGACAATATACAGTCCAGAACATTTAAGATATATTCAAGTTAATAACAGGGAATTTGTAGAGGCATCTTAGAACATTAAAAATGTAACATTAGAGCTACAAAGAGTATGCAAGAAAAGAAAAATCCATAAGGGGTGGAAAGTAACATGGAAAACACTGGTGTTCTTATGAAATTAGTCAATGCAATCATGTATGGAAATCCATATAAAAGTCACATAGTTGGTAGTCCTTCATTCAGGGAAAGCTTGCCTGAAGAGGAAGGTCGAGATAGGGCAGTCCTGGCCTCCAGCGGGAGGGAGATCCACAGTCTGGGAGCAGCAACAGAGAAGGCACTTTCATGGGTTCTTCTGAGATGCACCTGTGAAGTATATCTTTCCTACCTGTCTCCTTTCATTCTCTAGCTTCTTCATGTTTGTTTTTTGGAACACACAATATAAGCAGGGAAGTTTCACCTTAACCGACAACCTGAAACCTACTGTTTCCACCTCTGCAGTGGAAGCTGTGAGGATCCTTGATGAGTGCCTGGAGGCCGTACTGGCTTGGACCGGGGCGAACAGGCTTAAGCTCAACCCCGAGAAGACGGAGGTTATGTTCTTTGGGAGCTCACCATCTGGGTACGGTGGCCCTCTTCCCTGTCTGGGGGGGGGGGGTTTCCCTCCAGCCGGCGGAGAGGGTGCGGAATCTGGGCGTGGTCCTGGACCCGGCGCTGACCATGGAGGCCCAGGTGGTGTCGGTGACCAGGGCCGCTTATTACCATCTTCGTCAGGTCGCCCAGATCCGCCCGTACCTGGATGTTGACTCTCTGAGAACAGTGGTCCAGGCACTGGTGATCTCGAGGCTGGACTACTGCAACGCCCTCTACATGGGGCTGCCCTTGACTCTTCTCCGGCGCCTGCAGCGGGTACAGAATGTGGCGGCCAGGCTGGTGGTGGGTGCGCGTCGATATGACCGCATCACCCCAGTCCTGGTCCGCCTGCACTGGTTGCCCGTTGCAGCCCGGATTAGATTCAAGGTCTTGGTTTTAGTTTATAAAACCCTCCATGGCTTGGGACCGGACTACCTGACAGAGCGCATCGTCCAGCGATCCACCTCGGCCCGTCCTGTTCGGCAGGTGCGAGCGCACTCGCTGCGGGTTGCCACCCCACGAGAGGCCCGGAAGACGTTTACTCGGAACCGGGCCTTCTCAGTGGCAGCCCCATCCTTATGGAATTCAATCCCCAGCGAAGTGCGCTCTGCAGAGTCCCTGCAGGCCTTCCGGAAAGCATTGAAGACCTACTTATTCCGGGAGGCCTTTGGCGATTTTTAGTTTAACGGTATTTTTTTTTTCGCCATCGCTATTAACCGTCACTGATCGATTTATCTAATTTTGATGGTTAATTTGGTAAGACTCGTTCCCCTGCAGGCTGGGATGCAGGAGGATTTTATATTATTATCATTATTATGTCTGTTTTATTGTGTCATGTTGATTTGAATTTACTATATTTGTTGTATTGATTGTTTGGTTGTCATTGATAGCCCTTGTTAGCCGCTTAGAGTTCTACCCGTAGAAGATAAGCGGGATATAAATATAACAATAAATAAATAAATAAATAAATAAGTGAAAGTTGCTGAAAGTCCCTATTTCCAAACCTAATCCCCAACCCACTCAAGTCAATCACAACTATACTGTAGAATTAAATCAGAAGTTGGTTTGGGTTTTTAGAAATCATTTTAATGTCACATGATGGTTGAGTGGGTGGGTGGGTGTCCACAGGGGCAACTTTGAATCTGGTAGTAAACTTTATGGTACATTGTCATTTTGGGTGCCCATTTTCCTAGTTTTTGTTCTGTACTGGGAACACAGTTCTTCATCTTCACCCTTGCCTGCCTGAGGTAGCTGACCTCAGATCCAGTAGCTCTTATTCAGCATAGCCAGCATCAGCAGCCCACCACACAGCCCAGAACTACTCTTAACTGCCATTTCCTCTATCCTTTAAGAATAATCATATCTGGCAAGTCATGGTTTTTTCATGTATATATATATTAAATTTTGAACTGGCATAGCCCTTAATTAAAATCTGACGTAACAGATGACAACTTAATCAAAGCTCCTGTAGCTTAGGAATGGTCTTTTCTCTGTTGTGTGCAAAATCCAACATGCAATATCTGTATTCTTAAGTTCTTAATGATTCTGTCCTCCAAACTTCATTTTCTGCCAGTCTCACCCTCGCACCATACCACCAGACTCCAACGTCCTCTACACAGACCTCTCTGGATGCCGTGTATGCCACCACAACCCCACTATATAGAAATCTTTTTTCACACTATCTCTGTGTTGCTGAAATTCTGAAGTAATAGTTCTTTGATATCTTGTTTTTCTCAACTGGCCAACTATAATTTACTCACTTCACTTCAATATACTAGAGATGGGCACTTACTATAGTTCGGCAATTTGGTATGTTTCAGTGGATTGGATTTACAAGTGTTGCTTGGGTGCCCCAGATTCTGTGCCCCTCCTCCTCCTGCAGGCAGACATTTAGAAGAGGAGGCAAGGCTGAGAAGCCCACAGTGCTGCTTTGAAAGGGTGCCCTTGGGAGGGGGCAGGGTGTGACATCTGAGGCACTCATTTGTTTACTGATTTGATTTTTATACCACACCATTTGACCAACGGTCACTGGGTGGTTTACAAAAATAAACCTGTGGGCCCAATCTGACAAAAGTGCCCATCTCAATAGGTTTTTCCTTTTCTTTACACATGAAAGTATAGGCAAACCTTCTGCCTTGATTCGAAACTGTTAGTTCCACCAAGGACTAGGGAAACATTGCTGTGGAAAGTAGGTCTGTGCCAGTGTGGAAATTCCAGTATATTTATCAAATTTGCCCTCTAATTTAGGGAGCATCTTTGTTCTGTTTGAGACAAGTTTGATATTTTCCCCTTTTGATTATTATGATGTCACCTTGTAGAGGAACTGTTAATTTGCTTTACCATTTGAAAAAAAAACAGCGAAACCTGAACGTCTAACTTTCCCTAGATTTGAATATTGGTGTAGAGGCGTAGGAAATTGCCCCCAAATTTAGAAAGCTGAGGTCCTCCAACAGCTTGACTCATATTGTTACCTATGATTGGTGGACAAACAGGTTGAATATGTTGCATTCAAGCTAGCATGAGCTGGTTAGTAGAGAAGGACACACACACAAAAAACACTGTTTCATCATTTCATTGCATAACAAATTGCTTTGTTCGCTTGCCTGCAGGGGGGCTATTGCAGTTTCCCAATTCAATTAGAATTATTTTTTCCTAGGGGCACCCCCTTTGCAGTTTAATAACTCAGCCCCCTGACAGCCAAACTTCCCCAAATTTCAAGGGCTTACAGAGAAGAGTCCAGTGAAGCTATGCGGTGATTTCTATGCTGATACGTGGCTGCAAACCCTACTTTTGAGTACATGTTTTTTATGTACTTGAAAATAAGGTTCATAGCCATGTATAATTCTAATTGAGTCAGAAGTTTGGAATGAAGCCAATAATACCCCCGACCGCGCGGGGGTGAGCAATTAGCAGCTTCCAACTCAATTGGAAATGATTTTTTCCCTAGGGGATAGCCTTTGGAGTTTAATAACTCTGCCCCCTGAACCCCAAACCTCTCCAAATTCCGGGGGTTTACAGGGAATAGCTTGAGGAAGCTCCCCTGCCGTTTTGGTGCCTCTAGGTCCCAGGGGAGCATAGTATTTCATTTAATTTAATTACAAAACTACTTTTAAATTTGTTAGTAATGAGACAAAATGAAACTACTAAATACATGAAATGAAACGAAATGCTATATTTCTGTTTCATGCCCATCTCTACTGGCCATATAAGCAACAAGAAAATAAATAAGCAAATCATTTCACTTTTTGAACAGAATCCTGGATGAAGGGTTGGGAGACAGTATAATCTTGATAGAAAAGGGCAAAATATTAAGTTATACTTGTCTGTTTTCCTCCAATCCATTATTCCTCTCCCCTCAATAAATTATAAGAATAAAATAGTGACCTTTGGAAAGTCTCTGTACTCACCTAACAGTGCCTGTCTCACCTTTGACCTTCTGAGTAGTGGCATAGGGATAAGCCAACAGATTCAATTGTGGCATTGCACAGTATTAGAAACTAAAAGTTACTTGAACTTTGTTTTACAAATTAGCATGATGATAGGAAGGAGTTATTTATTTATTTATTTATTTATTTATTAAATTTTTATACCGCTCCATCTAGCTATATAGCTACTCTGGGCGGTTTACAAACTGAACAGAAATCAAAACCATAAACAGTAAAATACAATATAATAGATATTATTATTCAAATAAGATGCCAGAGTACAACAAAGAGATAGTCAGTGATAATACAGCTTTTGACTTACAGGTATTAGCCAACCAGGCTCATTCGGGGTTATTTAATCTAGAAGCCTAGGGGAAGCTTCCTTTCTTTTCAACCACCTCTGCAGCATATGCACTGAGAAGACCAGCTAGGTTTTGCTGGTGGCAGAATATGAGAGGTGATAAACACACACACATCCACACACTCCTTCCTTTCCTTCCCCCTCCCCCTGGGGAACTAGTGACTGAGGAGCCTCATCAGCTCCCCAACCCCACTAGGCACCCAGAGGGTCTTGCCTCTCCCTCTGATCACCCGTCTCTAGTCTGATGACTCACTATTGGCCATTACACGAGCTCAGCAATGGAAGGCAGGGTAGGGTGACTGCGGAGGAAGGACACATGTTGGGCGTGAGGAGGGCAGAAGGACAGAGGCCCAGGGAAGTTGAGGGGTATGACTGTCGTAGCATCAGTCGAGATGCAACAAAATGGCACTTCCCTTCTTCCCTCATGCCATGAAAGCTGCGTTGATAGCTGAGGAGGCGGCAGCTGCTGCTGCTGCGCAGCGAGTTTTTGGCTCAAGTGAGTGGGTCAAGTGAGAGGGTTCTGCAATGGCCAGCAGGCAGAATTCAGGATCCCGGAGGGCCAGATCTGGCCTGCAGGCCGTAGATCAGGCATGCCCAAACTTCGATCCTTCAGATGTTTCGGACAGCAACTCCCACAGTCCTTTGCCATTGGCAATCTAAGCTTAGAATTCTGGGAGTTGTGGTCCAAAACATCAGGAGGGCCAAAGTTTGGACATGCCTGCCGTAGATGGAGGACCCATGGTTTATAGAATGTTTTGATCTTTATCCCAGGGCTGGGGAATGCATGACAATCTGTTGACTACAGCTCCCATCATCTGTCATCATTGTCTGCATTAGCTATGGCTGAATGAACCTGCCATGCAACAAAACATGGAAGACCTTACACTCTCTAGCCCTGCACTATGCCATTTTCATTTAGAAAGCACAAACACCACGTTTCTGGGTATTGGCTCTGTACACTCATACTTTAACAATACATTAAACAAGACTGTGCTGTCTTAGAGTATTTCATGGTCAGTGACTGAATGAAAAAGAGGCACTGGAATGCTACGAACCCCTATTCCATGGATTTACATATTGGTTTTAGCAGCAATAAAAGCAGAGGGAAGCTTTGCAATGTCTTTTCTGCTGAATATGACATTAAGTAGAAGGTAAGGGGGTTGCACTACAAATACAAAAGACCTGTGGTCTAAAACCCAGTGAGAGCACCTCATTCTAAATTTCAGCGTGAGACATCTCCTGCCTGCTCAAACCACCAGCTGCCCCACATACAAAAGATACTTTCAGTATGAAAACCAATGAAAACCATCCTGTGCAGGATTTGTTAAAGAAGTCAGAAGCAAGAGTGGCACAAGCAGCACCACTGGAGAGAGGAGACATCTGTAAGCTTAAACAAGGCCAAGTCAGCTTGGCTGCTGATAGGCTGTTGCCTTTCTGTCGCCCACCTGCATCTTTGATTAGCTTGCAGCCGTCCAATTTAAGAGCTCCACATTGAAAGGAAAACATTGCCAGATCCTATCTGGTGGTTCTTTTTGCTGTGTCACCTGTGATTGCTAAGGCACGGCAACAGATGGAATTGGTCATTTTGCCTTGCTAAAGACGTCAATGAACAAATGCAGAAAACTGATGGTGTTGGAATTCCAGTTTGAGTGCTACCAACACTAGGAAGGGAGAGAGAATGAATGGATTGTCTCCTAATTTCTGTGAGTTCCTCCAGATGTAACATGCAAGGTGACTACCTGTTTCCTTCCTTTGAAACTAGCCTTGTGGCCCTCCTGAGCCCTGTCATGCCTGAGTCATAGGCTTAGGCAAAGGTGGTATGGCTCCTGTACTCTTGCATTTCCCAAAAGAAATATTGTCAAATGCTTTCATGGCAGTAAACTGATACATCTCCATTAACTAATAACTGTCACTGTAATCTTTCCAGCAGTGCTGAGGAATGCAGCAAATGAAATGGCAGAAGAAATGCAGTTACAAAATATGTAGTTTAACCACAGGACTTAACAGCATTTTTATAACGCCTTTCTCCCAGCCCCTGACATCTCCTTCCTTGACTCAAGCAAATACAGTACAGTATTTAAGTCAATGTGAGACATTAGATAGACACTAAGCACTGTGTATTTTTTGTGGCAAGAGGTAGGAATAAACTGTTTTTAAAATTTTAAATCATACAGGGTGGCTGGTAGGTAGAGTATGCCTTCTGTAAATTTAGTACATAAATAAAATCGTAATAGTATGCTACTTGTTGGTTCAGACAGGTTTGTTACACAGCAAGTTGCAAAGTCTGCGCTGGCAGCTATGAAAATCTGGGTCAACCTCTAACTTTGGGAGGACTGTATTGCTCTGCAAGTGTCACACGGTTTTTTAAAAAAAGTTTTAATTATATTTGTTGTAGATGTAACCTTATACGTTTTTTTCTCTGTGTTGTAAATCAAGATTGCGGTGACCAATGGTTTTTAGCAATAAACTACTACCTACCTACCTACGTAATAGTTTCTGTGCTTTCTTGTATACTGAATAACATTTCAATTTCATTCCCTTCTGTGCCAGCTTTTCCTATAGCAGTGCTCTCCTTATATATGCTGGACTATAGTTTCCATCATCCTCGGCCAGAAGGCTGAGTTATGGATGTTGTAGTATAGCAGATGCAAGGGGTAGCAGGTTCCAGAAGGCTGCCCATCCAATCCCGTTTAAAGCAACTATACTCTCTCTCTCTCTCTCTCTCTCTCTCTCTCTCTCTCTCTCTCTCTCTATCTCTCTGTGTGTGTGTGTGTGTGATATATATATATATATATATGCATGTTAGGGTGGATTCGGGTTTCTTCCCGTGTAGAAATCTGGTTGTTTTGGCGACGTTTCGACGAGGTCTCACTCGTCAACTTCCCTTCCTGGACGTCCTAATCTACAAAAAACCCGACGGCTCCTTAGGACATACCATCTACCAGAAAAAAACACATACAAACCGCTACTTAAATGCACAATCACACCACCACCCTGCACAGATCAACTCCGTAGCAAAAACCCTCATCTCCAGAACCAAACGCCTCGCTGACAAAGACCACCTAAAAACTGAATTACACACTCTCTCGAATGTTTTAATTGCGAACGGATTCCAAAAAAACACCATCACCAAACTAATCCAAAAGGAAACACCCCCCAAGAACCAAGAAACAGAAGAGAACAACGGCACCGCCCTCCTCCCTTACATCAAAGGCACCACAGACAAAATCAGCAAAATTCTCCACAAACACAATATCAAGACAGCCTTTTGCACCGAGCAAAAAATAGCCAACATCTTAAGAAACCCCAAAGACAAGATTGAGCTAGAAAACCAAGGAGTCTACGAAATACCATGCAAAGTCTGTCCAGCCACATACATCGGACAAACAAACAGGAGAATAAGCGCACGCATCGCAGAACACAAGAACGCAGTCAAAAAAGAAGAAAAATCTTCCTCTCTCTTCCAGCACATAAAAACAACAGGTCATGAAATTGACTTTGAAAGAACCAAACTCATCTCCAAAACCGAACACTTCAACAGTCGAATAATCATGGAAGCCATTGAAATAGAGAAACACCCAAACAACATGAATAAACGTGATGACACCTCCCGCTTGCCTGACATCTGGAAACTAGCCCTGGTCAACAGACGAGCCTCTGTCACAAAGACTGACACCAGGTCCAAAAGGACACAAGATGCCACCACCTTCCATCCACACCAAACACAAACCCAGACCCTTCCCACAGATGAAACGAAACCACCATCCAATAACAAAACCACGACTGCACCATCTACTGCGGCACCCCACTCCAGTCACCACATGGAGCACACTCACACACCCCAAAAAAACATTGGGAGACCACAGACACGTAGCCAGACCAAAATGAATTCACAAGACACAGGACCCCACTCCACCAAAGCCCAGGATACTGCCAGAACCCACCAGCCATCTAACCCACCAGCATCTAAACAGCCATCTAAACAGCCACCAGCAGTTAATCCCTTAACGATCGCCTCAGCCACACAGCAGATCACAAAAGAACAAAGGAACAAAGGAACCTGCAATCAGCAACAAAGCAAGCAAACCACACACCCCCAGCAATCAGCAACAAAGCAAGCAAACCACACACCCCCAACAGTATTTATAGAAGGACTTCAACTGAGACCACGCTTTGCTTCAAGAAGAAAGAAGCCAGAACACCAGCCTGAAGATGACGAGTGAGACCTCGTCGAAACGTCGCCAAAACAACCAGATTTCTACACGGGAAGAAACCCGAATCCACCCTAACATGCATATATATATATATATATATATATATATATATATATATATATATATATATATATATATATATATATATATATATATATATATTTTGAGACAACATATATATATATAAGACAACATATATATATAAGACAACTTATATATATATAAGACAACAACATAATCATTCTCCCAGCAGACAAAGGCAATGCCACAGTGGTGATGAACACATCCGACTACCAAGCCAAACTATCCAACCTACTACAAGACCCTGCTTACATACCTTTGAACACAGACCCCACCACCTACCTGGAAAAAACCACCAAAGCCAAAATAAAAGCCTCTCCTTAAGTGAAGAAATCAAGCCAAGCATCATCCCCAGAGAGAAATCATCCAGATGCCCCAAGCTCTACGGCCTCCCCAAGATTCACAAAGAAGGAACACCTCTCAGACCCATAGTCAGCTCCATAGGCTCACCTCTACAAAACCTCGCCAAATTTCTTGCCAAACAACTCCAGTCCTATGCAGAATCCATCACTTCATACGTACAAAACTCGTTCCACTTCATAGAAATTATAAAGAAACAAGACCTACAACCCAATGACCTACTCGTGAGCTTCGATGTTGTTTCGCTCTTCACACAAGTGCCCATTCAAGAAGCCTTGACAGCTATCCACAACAAATACAACCCCCCCAAACACATCCTAGATCTGACCAACCACCGCCTAACCAACACATACTTCATCCACAATGGACAAAGATACAAACAGATAGAAGGAGCACCCATGGGATCACCCCTCTCACCGGTCATCGCAAACCTATATATGGAACACTTTGAAACCAACGCGTTACAGAAGTCCGAACATAAACCCAAACTCTGGCTCAGATATGTTGACGACACCTTTGTTATCTGGCCACACGGGAAAGATAAACTGAACAACTTCCTCACACATCTCAACAGCCTACACCCCAAAATACAATTCACTATGGAAATAGAAGCCAACAACCAACTTCCCTTCCTGGACGTCCTAATCTACAAAAACCCGACGGCTCCTTAGGACATACCATCTACCAGAAAAAAACACATACAAACCGCTACTTAAATGCACAATCACACCACCACCCTGCACAGATCAACTCCGTAGCAAAAACCCTCATCTCCAGAACCAAACGCCTCGCTGACAAAGACCACCTAAAAACTGAATTACACACTCTCTCGAATGTTTTAATTGCGAACGGATTCCAAAAAAAACACCATCACCAAACTAATCCAAAAGGAAACACCCCCCAAGAACCAAGAAACAGAAGAGAACAACGGCACCGCCCTCCTCCCTTACATCAAAGGCACCACAGACAAAATCAGCAAAATTCTCCACAAACACAATATCAAGACAGCCTTTTGCACCGAGCAAAAAATAGCCAACATCTTAAGAAACCCCAAAGACAAGATTGAGCTAGAAAACCAAGGAGTCTACGAAATACCATGCAAAGTCTGTCCAGCCACATACATCGGACAAACAAACAGGAGAATAAGCGCACGCATCGCAGAACACAAGAACGCAGTCAAAAAGAAGAAAAATCTTCCTCTCTCTTCCAGCACATAAAAACAACAGGTCATGAAATTGACTTTGAAAGAACCAAACTCATCTCCAAAACCGAACACTTCAACAGTCGAATAATCATGGAAGCCATTGAAATAGAGAAACACCCAAACAACATGAATAAACGTGATGACACCTCCCGCTTGCCTGACATCTGGAAACTAGCCCTGGTCAACAGACGAGCCTCTGTCACAAAGACTGACACCAGGTCCAAAAGGACACAAGATGCCACCACCTTCCATCCACACCAAACACAAACCCAGACCCTTCCCACAGATGAAACGAAACCACCATCCAATAACAAAACCACGACTGCACCATCTACTGCGGCACCCCACTCCAGTCACCACATGGAGCACACTCACACACCCCAAAAAAACATTGGGAGACCACAGACACGTAGCCAGACCAAAATGAATTCACAAGACACAGGACCCCACTCCACCAAAGCCCAGGATACTGCCAGAACCCACCAGCCATCTAACCCACCAGCATGTAAACAGCCATCTAAACAGCCATCAGCAGTTAATCCCTTAACGATCGCCTCAGCCACACAGCAGATCACAAAAGAACAAAGGAACAAAGGAACCTGCAATCAGCAACAAAGCAAGCAAACCACACCCCCCCAGCAGTATTTATAGAAGGACTTCAACTGAGACCACGCTTTGCTTCAAGAAGAAAGAAGCCAGAACACCAGCCTGAAGATGACGAGTGAGACCTCGTCGAAACGTCGCCAGAACAACCAGATTTCTACACGGGAAGAAACCCGAATCCACCCTAACATGCATACCTATACCCGTGAAAATCTACGAAAACATATATTCTATTTCGTAGTCTATTTCGTAGACTCCTTGGTTTTCTAGCTCAATCTTGTCTTTGGGGTTTCTTAAGATGTTGGCTATTTTTTGGTCGGTGCAAAAGGCTGTCTTGATATTGTGTTTGTGGAGAATTTTGCTGATTTTGTCTGTGGTGCCTTTGATGTAAGGGAGGAGGGCGGTGCCGTTGTTCTCTTCTGTTTCCTGGTTCTTGGGGGGTGTTTCCTTTTGGATTAGTTTGGTGATGGTGTTTTTTTGGAATCCGTTCGCAATTAAAACATTCGAGAGAGAGTGTAATTCAGTTTTTAGGTGGTCTTTGTCAGCGAGGCGTTTGGTTCTGGAGATGAGGGTTTTTGCTACGGAGTTGATCTGTGCAGGGTGGTGGTGTGATTGTGCATTTAAGTAGCGGTTTGTATGTGTTTTTTTCTGGTAGATGGTATGTCCTAAGGAGCCGTCCGGTTTTTTGTAGATTAGGACGTCCAGGAAGGGAAGTTGGTTGTTGGCTTCTATTTCCATAGTGAATTGTATTTTGGGGTGTAGGCTGTTGAGATGTGTGAGGAAGTTGTTCAGTTTATCTTTCCCGTGTGGCCAGATAACAAAGGTGTCGTCAACATATCTGAGCCAGAGTTTGGGTTTATGTTCAGACTTCTGTAACGCGTTGGTTTCAAAGTGTTCCATATATAGGTTTGCGATGACCGGTGAGAGGGGTGATCCCATGGGTGCTCCTTCTATCTGTTTGTATCTTTGTCCATTGTGGATGAAGTATGTGTTGGTTAGGCAGTGGTTGGTCAGATCTAGGATGTGTTTGGGGGGGTTGTATTTGTTGTGGATAGCTGTCAAGGCTTCTTGAATGGGCACTTGTGTGAAGAGCGAAACAACATCGAAGCTCACGAGTAGGTCATTGGGTTGTAGGTCTTGTTTCTTTATAATTTCTATGAAGTGGAACGAGTTTTGTACGTATGAAGTGATGGATTCTGCATAGGGCTGGAGTTGTTTGGCAAGAAATTTGGCGAGGTTTTGTAGAGGTGAGCCTATGGAGCTGACTATGGGTCTGAGAGGTGTTCCTTCTTTGTGAATCTTGGGGAGGCCGTAGAGCTTGGGGCATCTGGATGATTTCTCTCTGGGGATGATGCTTGGCTTGATTTCTTCACTTAAGGGAGAGGCTTTTATTTTGGCTTTGGTGGTTTTTTCCAGGTAGGTGGTGGGGTCTGTGTTCAAAGGTATGTAAGCAGGGTCTTGTAGTAGGTTGGATAATTTGGCTTGGTAGTCGGATGTGTTCATCACCACTGTGGCATTGCCTTTGTCTGCTGGGAGAATGATTATGTTGTTGTCTTTCCTCAGGTTGGAGAGGGCTTTTTGTTCTTCTTTGTGTAAATTGCTTCTGGGTGGTTTGCTGGAGCAGAGGACATTGGTGACTTCGAGTCTGATTTTGTTGGCTTCATCTGGGTTGATTTTGGTTAGGCTGGCTTCCACTCCGCATATGATGTTTTCGGTGGGGATGTGTCTGGGGGCGATTGCAAAGTTGAATCCTTTGGAAAGTACTTTGGTCTCTGCGATGGTGAGTGTCCTGTCTGATATGTTGTGAACTGTTTGTTTCATGGGCTGTTGTGGGGGGTTGGGCTTCTGGCGTTTTTCCAGTTTGTGGAGTTTGTTGGTGTGTGTGTCTGTCTTGTGGGAGGTCTCTGTTTCAGCTCTCAGGCGGCAAGTTGCTTGGATTTGTTCCAGAGTGTTGGGTGGATTTTGTTGCTGAGTTTGAGGTGGAGAGTGAGTAGGTCTCTGTTGGTTTGATCTAGTAGGTATCTTTTCCTGTGTAGTTCGCTTCTGATTAGGGCTAGTTCTGTTCTTTTCAGGATCCTTTCGCCGGATGGGGTTTTTGAGTGGAATTTCAGTTGGAAGCTTGTGGGGATCACATTTTTGTCTCGGCAGTTGCGTAGGAATGCAATGTCACATAAGATGGTGGCTCTTCGGACTTCTAGTTTCTCGTAGGTTCTGGTCAGCTGGAAGGTTTCCTCCCGTAGAGGTCGGATATTTGTTTTCGTAGATTTTCACGGGTATAGGTATGCATGTTAGGGTGGATTCGGGTTTCTTCCCGTGTAGAAATCTGGTTGTTCTGGCGACGTTTCGACGAGGTCTCACTCGTCATCTTCAGGCTGGTGTTCTGGCTTCTTTCTTCTTGAAGCAAAGCGTGGTCTCAGTTGAAGTCCTTCTATAAATACTGCTGGGGGTGTGTGGTTTGCTTGCTTTGTTGCTGATTGCAGGTTCCTTTGTTCCTTTGTTCTTTTGTGATCTGCTGTGTGGCTGAGGCGATCGTTAAGGGATTAACTGCTGATGGCTGTTTAGATGGCTGTTTACATGCTGGTGGGTTAGATGGCTGGTGGGTTCTGGCAGTATCCTGGGCTTTGGTGGAGTGGGGTCCTGTGTCTTGTGAATTCATTTTGGTCTGGCTACGTGTCTGTGGTCTCCCAATGTTTTTTTGGGGTGTGTGAGTGTGCTCCATGTGGTGACTGGAGTGGGGTGCCGCAGTAGATGGTGCAGTCGTGGTTTTCTTATTGGATGGTGGTTTCGTTTCATCTGTGGGAAGGGTCTGGGTTTGTGTTTGGTGTGGATGGAAGGTGGTGGCATCTTGTGTCCTTTTGGACCTGGTGTCAGTCTTTGTGACAGAGGCTCGTCTGTTGACCAGGGCTAGTTTCAGATGTCAGGCAAGCGGGAGGTGTCATCACGTTTATTCATGTTGTTTGGGTGTTTCTCTATTTCAATGGCTTCCATGATTATTCGACTGTTGAAGTGTTCGGTTTTGGAGATGAGTTTGGTTCTTTCAAAGTCAATTTCATGACCTGTTGTTTTTATGTGCTGGAAGAGAGAGGAAGATTTTCTTCTTTTTTGACTGCGTTCTTGTGTTCTGCGATGCGTGCGCTTATTCTCCTGTTTGTTTGTCCGATGTATGTGGCTGGACAGACTTTGCATGGTATTTCGTAGACTCCTTGGTTTTCTAGCTCAATCTTGTCTTTGGGGTTTCTTAAGATGTTGGCTATTTTTGCTCGGTGCAAAAGGCTGTCTTGATATTGTGTTTGTGGAGAATTTTGCTGATTTTGTCTGTGGTGCCTTTGATGTAAGGGAGGAGGGCGGTGCCGTTGTTCTCTTCTGTTTCTTGGTTCTTGGGGGTGTTTCCTTTTGGATTAGTTTGGTGATGGTGTTTTTTTGGAATCCGTTCGCAATTAAAACATTCGAGAGAGTGTGTAATTCAGTTTTTAGGTGGTCTTTGTCAGCGGGCGTTTGGTTCTGGAGATGAGGGTTTTTGCTACGGAGTTGATCTGTGCAGGGTGGTGGTGTGATTGTGCATTTAAGTAGCGGTTTGTATGTGTTTTTTTCTGGTAGATGGTATGTCCTAAGGAGCCGTCGGGTTTTTGTAGATTAGGACGTCCAGGAAGGGAAGTTGGTTGTTGGCTTCTATTTCCATAGTGAATTGTATTTTGGGGTGTAGGCTGTTGAGATGTGTGAGGAAGTTGTTCAGTTTATCTTTCCCGTGTGGCCAGATAACAAAGGTGTCGTCAACATATCTGAGCCAGAGTTTGGGTTTATGTTCGGACTTCTGTAACGCGTTGGTTTCAAAGTGTTCCATATATAGGTTTGCGATGACCGGTGAGAGGGGTGATCCCATGGGTGCTCCTTCTATCTGTTTGTATCTTTGTCCATTGTGGATGAAGTATGTGTTGGTTAGGCAGTGGTTGGTCAGATCTAGGATGTGTTTGGGGGTTGTATTTGTTGTGGATAGCTGTCAAGGCTTCTTGAATGGGCACTTGTGTGAAGAGCGAAACAACATCGAAGCTCACGAGTAGGTCATTGGGTTGTAGGTCTTGTTTCTTTATAATTTCTATGAAGTGGAAACGAGTTTTGTACGTATGAAGTGATGGATTCTGCATAGGGCTGGAGTTGTTTGGCAAGAAATTTGGCGAGGTTTTGTAGAGGTGAGCCTATGGAGCTGACTATGGGTCTGAGAGGTGTTCCTTCTTTGTGAATCTTGGGAGGCCGTAGAGCTTGGGGCATCTGGATGATTTCTCTCTGGGGATGATGCTTGGCTTGATTTCTTCACTTAAGGGAGAGGCTTTTATTTTGGCTTTGGTGGTTTTTTCCAGGTAGGTGGTGGGGTCTGTGTTCAAAGGTATGTAAGCAGGGTCTTGTAGTAGGTTGGATAATTTGGCTTGGTAGTCGGATGTGTTCATCACCACTGTGGCATTGCCTTTGTCTGCTGGGAGAATGATTATGTTGTTGTCTTTCCTCAGGTTGGAGAGGGCTTTTTGTTCTTCTTTGTGTAAATTGCTTCTGGGTGGTTTGCTGGAGCAGAGGACATTGGTGACTTCGAGTCTGATTTTGTTGGCTTCATCTGGGTTGATTTTGGTTAGGCTGGCTTCCACTCCGCATATGATGTTTTCGGTGGGGATGTGTCTGGGGGCGATTGCAAAGTTGAATCCTTTGGAAAGTACTTTGGTCTCTCTGCGATGGTGAGTGTCCTGTCTGATATGTTGTGAACTGTTTGTTTCATGGGCTGTTGTGGGGGGTTGGGCTTCTGGCGTTTTCCAGTTTGTGGAGTTTGTTGGTGTGTGTGTCTGTCTTGTGGGAGGTCTCTGTTTCAGCTCTCCAGGCGGCAAGTTGCTTGGATTTGTTCCAGAGTGTTGGGTGGATTTTGTTGCTGAGTTTGAGGTGGAGAGTGAGTAGGTCTCTGTTGGTTTGATCTAGTAGGTATCTTTTCCTGTGTAGTTCGCTTCTGATTAGGGCTAGTTCTGTTCTTTTCAGGATCCTTTCGCTGGATGGGGTTTTGAGTGGAATTTCAGTTGGAAGCTTGTGGGGATCACATTTTTGTCTCGGCAGTTGCGTAGGAATGCAATGTCACATAAGATGGTGGCTCTTCGGACTTCTAGTTTCTCGTAGGTTCTGGTGCAGCTGGAAGGTTTCCTCCCGTAGAGGGTCGGATATTTGTTTTTCGTAGATTTTCACGGGTATAGGTATGCATGTTAGGGTGGATTCGGGTTTCTTCCCGTGTAGAAATCTGGTTGTTCTGGCGACGTTTCGACGAGGTCTCACTCGTCATCTTCAGGCTGGTGTTCTGGCTTCTTTCTTCTTGAAGCAAAGCGTGGTCTCAGTTGAAGTCCTTCTATAAATACTGCTGGGGGTGTGGTTTGCTTGCTTTGTTGCTGATTGCAGGTTCCTTTGTTCCTTTGTTCTTTTGTGATCTGCTGTGTGGCTGAGGCGATCGTTAAGGGATTAACTGCTGATGGCTGTTTAGATGGCTGTTTACATGCTGGTGGGTTAGATGGCTGGTGGGTTCTGGCAGTATCCTGGGCTTTGGTGGAGTGGGGTCCTGTGTCTTGTGAATTCATTTTGGTCTGGCTACGTGTCTGTGGTCTCCCAATGTTTTTGGGGTGTGTGAGTGTGCTCCATGTGGTGACTGGAGTGGGGTGCCGCAGTAGATGGTGCAGTCGTGGTTTTGTTATTGGATGGTGGTTTCGTTTCATCTGTGGGAAGGTTCTGGGTTTGTGTTTGGTGTGGATGGAAGGTGGTGGCATCTTGTGTCCTTTTGGACCTGGTGTCAGTCTTTGTGACAGAGGCTCGTCTGTTGACCAGGGCTAGTTTCCAGATGTCAGGCAAGCGGGAGGTGTCATCACGTTTATTCATGTTGTTTGGGTGTTTCTCTATTTCAATGGCTTCCATGATTATTCGACTGTTGAAGTGTTCGGTTTTGGAGATGAGTTTGGTTCTTTCAAAGTCAATTTCATGACCTGTTGTTTTTATGTGCTGGAAGAGAGAGGAAGATTTTTCTTCTTTTTTGACTGCGTTCTTGTGTTCTGCAATGCGTGCGCTTATTCTCCTGTTTGTTTGTCCGATGTATGTGGCTGGACAGACTTTGCATGGTATTTCGTAGACTCCTTGGTTTTCTAGCTCAATCTTGTCTTTGGGGTTTCTTAAGATGTTGGCTATTTTTTGCTCGGTGCAAAAGGCTGTCTTGATATTGTGTTTGTGGAGAATTTTGCTGATTTTGTCTGTGGTGCCTTTGATGTAAGGGAGGAGGGCGGTGCCGTTGTTCTCTTCTGTTTCTTGGTTCTTGGGGGGTGTTTCCTTTTGGATTAGTTTGGTGATGGTGTTTTTTTGGAATCCGTTCGCAATTAAAACCATGCAAAGTCTGTCCAGCCACATACATCGGACAAACAAACAGGAGAATAAGCGCACGCATCGCAGAACACAAGAACGCAGTCAAAAAAGAAGAAAAATCTTCCTCTCTCTTCCAGCACATAAAAACAACAGGTCATGAAATTGACTTTGAAAGAACCAAACTCATCTCCAAAACCGAACACTTCAACAGTCGAATAATCATGGAAGCCATTGAAATAGAGAAACACCCAAACAACATGAATAAACGTGATGACACCTCCCGCTTGCCTGACATCTGGAAACTAGCCCTGGTCAACAGACGAGCCTCTGTCACAAAGACTGACACCAGGTCCAAAAGGACACAAGATGCCACCACCTTCCATCCACACCAAACACAAACCCAGACCCTTCCCACAGATGAAACGAAACCACCATCCAATAACAAAACCACGACTGCACCATCTACTGCGGCACCCCACTCCAGTCACCACATGGAGCACACTCACACACCCCAAAAAACATTGGGAGACCACAGACACGTAGCCAGACCAAAATGAATTCACAAGACACAGGACCCCACTCCACCAAAGCCCAGGATACTGCCAGAACCCACCAGCCATCTAACCCACCAGCATGTAAACAGCCATCTAAACAGCCATCAGCAGTTAATCCCTTAACGATCGCCTCAGCCACACAGCAGATCACAAAAGAACAAAGGAACAAAGGAACCTGCAATCAGCAACAAAGCAAGCAAACCACACCCCCAGCAGTATTTATAGAAGGACTTCAACTGAGACCACGCTTTGCTTCAAGAAGAAAGAAGCCAGAACACCAGCCTGAAGATGACGAGTGAGACCTCGTCGAAACGTCGCCAGAACAACCAGATTTCTACACGGAAGAAACCCGAATCCACCCTAACATGCATACCTATACCCGTGAAAATCTACGAAAACAAATATCCGACCTCTACGGGAGAAAACCTTCCAGCTGACCAGAACCTACGAGAAACTAGAAGTCCGAAGAGCCACCATCTTATGTGACATTGCATTCCTACGCAACTGCCGAGACAAAAATGTGATCCCCACAAGCTTCCAACTGAAATTCCACTCAAAAACCCCATCCAGCGAAAGGATCCTGAAAAGAACAGAACTAGCCCTAATCAGAAGCGAACTACACAGGAAAAGATACCTACTAGATCAAACCAACAGAGACCTACTCACTCTCCACCTCAAACTCAGCAACAAAATCCACCCAACACTCTGGAACAAATCCAAGCAACTTGCCGCCTGGAGAGCTGAAACAGAGACCTCCCACAAGACAGACACACACACCAACAAACTCCACAAACTGGAAAACGCCAGAAGCCCAACCCCCACAACAGCCCATGAAACAAACAGTTCACAACATATCAGACAGGACACTCACCATCGCAGAGACCAAAGTACTTTCCAAAGGATTCAACTTTGCAATCGCCCCCAGACACATCCCCACCGAAAACATCATATGCGGAGTGGAAGCCAGCCTAACCAAAATCAACCCAGATGAAGCCAACAAAATCAGACTCGAAGTCACCAATGTCCTCTGCTCCAGCAAACCACCCAGAAGCAATTTACACAAAGAAGAACAAAAGCCCTCTCCAACCTGAGGAAAGACAACAACATAATCATTCTCCCAGCAGACAAAGGCAATGCCACAGTGGTGATGAACACATCCGACTACCAAGCCAAACTATCCAACCTACTACAAGACCCTGCTTACATACCTTTGAACACAGACCCCACCACCTACCTGGAAAAAACCACCAAAGCCAAAATAAAAGCCTCTCCCTTAAGTGAAGAAATCAAGCCAAGCATCATCCCCAGAGAGAAATCATCCAGATGCCCCAAGCTCTACGGCCTCCCAAGATTCACAAAGAAGGAACACCTCTCAGACCCATAGTCAGCTCCATAGGCTCACCTCTACAAAACCTCGCCAAATTTCTTGCCAAACAACTCCAGCCCTATGCAGAATCCATCACTTCATACGTACAAAACTCGTTCCACTTCATAGAAATTATAAAGAAACAAGACCTACAACCCAATGACCTACTCGTGAGCTTCGATGTTGTTTCGCTCTTCACACAAGTGCCCATTCAAGAAGCCTTGACAGCTATCCACAACAAATACAACCCCCAAACACATCCTAGATCTGACCAACCACTGCCTAACCAACACATACTTCATCCACAATGGACAAAGATACAAACAGATAGAAGGAGCACCCATGGGATCACCCCTCTCACCGGTCATCGCAAACCTATATATGGAACACTTTGAAACCAACGCGTTACAGAAGTCCGAACATAAACCCAAACTCTGGCTCAGATATGTTGATGACACCTTTGTTATCTGGCCACACGGGAAAGATAAACTGAACAACTTCCTCACACATCTCAACAGCCTACACCCCAAAAATACAATTCACTATGGAAATAGAAGCCAACAACCAACTTCCCTTCCTGGACGTCCTAATCTACAAAAAACCCGACGGCTCCTTAGGACATACCATCTACCAGAAAAAAACACATACAAACCGCTACTTAAATGCACAATCACACCACCACCCTGCACAGATCAACTCCGTAGCAAAACCCTCATCTCCAGAACCAAACGCCTCGCTGACAAAGACCACCTAAAAACTGAATTACACACTCTCTCGAATGTTTTAATTGCGAACGGATTCCAAAAAACACCATCACCAAACTAATCCAAAAGGAAACACCCCCAAGAACCAAGAAACAGAAGAGAACAACGGCACCGCCCTCCTCCCTTACATCAAAGGCACCACAGACAAAATCAGCAAAATTCTCCACAAACACAATATCAAGACAGCCTTTTGCACCGAGCAAAAAATAGCCAACATCTTAAGAAACCCCAAAGACAAGATTGAGCTAGAAAACCAAGGAGTCTACGAAATACCATGCAAAGTCTGTCCAGCCACATACATCGGACAAACAAACAGGAGAATAAGCGCACGCATCGCAGAACACAAGAACGCAGTCAAAAAAAGAAGAAAAATCTTCCTCTCTCTTCCAGCACATAAAAACAACAGGTCATGAAATTGACTTTGAAAGAACCAAACTCATCTCCAAAACCGAACACTTCAACAGTCGAATAATCATGGAAGCCATTGAAATAGAGAAACACCCAAACAACATGAATAAACGTGATGACACCTCCCGCTTGCCTGACATCTGGAAACTAGCCCTGGTCAACAGACGAGCCTCTGTCACAAAGACTGACACCAGGTCCAAAAGGACACAAGATGCCACCACCTTCCATCCACACCAAACACAAACCCAGACCCTTCCCACAGATGAAACGAAACCACCATCCAATAACAAAACCACGACTGCACCATCTACTGCGGCACCCCACTCCAGTCACCACATGGAGCACACTCACACACCCCAAAAAACATTGGGAGACCACAGACACGTAGCCAGACCAAAATGAATTCACAAGACACAGGACCCCACTCCACCAAAGCCCAGGATACTGCCAGAACCCACCAGCCATCTAACCCACCAGCATGTAAACAGCCATCTAAACAGCCATCAGCAGTTAATCCCTTAACGATCGCCTCAGCCACACAGCAGATCACAAAAGAACAAAGGAACAAAGGAACCTGCAATCAGCAACAAAGCAAGCAAACCACACACCCCCAGCAGTATTTATAGAAGGACTTCAACTGAGACCATGCTTTGCTTCAAGAAGAAAGAAGCCAGAACACCAGCCTGAAGATGACGAGTGAGACCTCGTCGAAACGTCGCCAGAACAACCAGATTTCTACACGGGAAGAAACCCGAATCCACCCTAACATGCATACCTATACCCGTGAAAATCTACGAAAACAAATATATATATATATATATATATATAAAGCCCAGTTCTGTCTCATTTGAAGGGGTGGATAATGGCAGTAGAGCTTACTAAGTTTTCACTGGAAGGTGTCTATGCTGTGGGAAAGGGATTTGTGGCAGTGATGGAGCATGTGGCTTCTGTGGGAGAATGTTCCAGTGTTTAACCACCAAGCACAACTGGGGAAGGTCCTGTTCTGAATTTCTAGTGATTCACACCCAGTTTGTGTAAAGGACCATACTGAGCTAGATAAACCTGTAGCATGACTCATTATAAGGAAGCTTCCAATGACTGTGATGGCAACCATCCCGTTTGTATCGCATATGGTAGTTGGTACTTGGATATACAGTACACATACACTGAAAACAGTCTTGTTTGAGTTAGCTTAGTTAAATAGTGATTGTTCAAAATCATCTTTGAGCTCTTCACATCTTATGGGAGCAAATTTCATAAGCTAAATATGATTGATTATTAATCACAATAGCTAAATCATGTTCTTTGCTTCAGTCATCTCTATCCCACTTTTCATGTGATTTGAACAGACACAACTGCTCTTCTTGTAACTAGACATGGGCACGGAGCGGCGAAAATCTCGTTTCCGTTTTCGGTTCTCGTTATCGTTACGTAACGGGTAACGGTAATGAGAATTACTCTGCTCCAGCTCGAACCCGACCCGATAAAGATAAATTGGGTCTGATTTTTTGTTGTCATTCATGGCATCGCGGCGATCGCGCGATGCCAAGCAGCACAGAAAAAAAGTTTTAAAAATAAATAAAAAACCCGATTCCCGGCCATAAAAGCAGGTGAAAATATGCCTGCCTCTGTGAGGGCACCTACCAGAGAGGGGTGGTTTCTGGGGGGGGGGTCCCTGGCCTCCCCCCCTCTCCTGTCCTGGGCTGCTGGTACCAGGCTGGGGGGGCATCCTCGTCATCTCCATTTGCCATGTGGTGGTGGGGGATCCAAAATGGCGACCACAATATTTATTTTTAAATCGTAGTCCAAAAACCCACCAAAGCACCACAGAAACATTTGAAAATTAGGTATTTTAAATGCCTGATTTTTTATAGTAGCAGCAGTGGGTTTTTCTTGCAATAAAACGTCTCCATTGATTTTATTTTATTTTATTTTTATTTTTATTTTTTTACACCTGCGCAATGATGGGCTGGCCATGGGATGGGACCATGCAAATTTTTGGACCCATTCCACCAATCGCATGGCCAGGTTTTGACTGAGACTTCTGGATGTGCCAGAGGGCATAAAAAGCCCACTAACCCTAACCCTAACCCTAACCCTAACCCTAACCCATACGCCAGTACACTGTCCTTCTTAGTGGGTCAGAGGCACCCAGAGGTGCAGCCCACTAACCCACCCTAACCTTAACCGTAACCCTAAGCCTAGCCCTTATCCTAACCCCAACCCTAACCCAGATCTGTACGCAAGTACGCTTCCCTTCTTAGTGGGTCAGAGTAGAGGCACCCAGAGAGGTGCCTCCCAGCCAGAGCCCCCTACCCCTACCCCTAACCTGTATGCCAGTACGCCAGTATGCTTTCCTTCTTAGTGAGTCAGAGGCACCCAGAGAGGTGCCTCTGCCACTTACCCCCCAACCCTAACATAATGTATGGTACGCGGCGGCTATGCAAAACGCTTCCCTTCCCTTCCCTTCTTAGTGGGTCAGTCATCAGAGGCACCCAGAGAGGTGCTTCCCAGAGCCCATTTACCCCAACCCCAACCCCAACCCCAACACCGAAGACAAACGGAAACGACAAATTTTTGAAAATTTCTGCAACAAACGGAAACGACCCGAAACGGACCTGTCCCGAAAAACGACAACTCGAAACATCATTTTTCCTGGTCGTGCCCATCTCTACTTGTAACTACTAGCACAGTGATGGCAAGCAAACCTTTTAGAGGCCGAGTGCCCAAACTGTGATTCAAAACCCACTATTATTATTATTATTTTTGCAGTGCCAATACAGCAATTTAACATGAATACATGTGGCTGTGAAGGGGCAATGTTGGGTGCCCACAAAAAGGGCTCCCTTTGGCACCCTTGCCATAGATTCACCAACACTGTACTAGCACCATAGGCTGTTCAGCAGTGGAATATGCTGCCACGGAGGCTGGTGGAGTCTCCTTCTTTGGAGGTTTTTAAGCAGAAGCTGGATTGCCATCTGTTGGGAGTACTCTAATGGGGGTTCCTGCATGGTGGGGGGTTGGACTGGATTGCCCTTGAGGTCTCTTCCAACTCTATGATTCTATGATCCTATCCTTAGATTGCCCCTGAGAAGCAGAGCATTTTTGTAACATGGTACAAATACTGATGCTCAAGGACAAAGGGGCAAAATATTTTAAATAAATACATAAATCTGTAATATGTTATTTGGGGGTGGTGGAATTAGAGTATAACAATATTGGTGTGTTGTTGTTTGCAAAAACATCTGGAGGGTCAAAACTCCCCAGTCCCTGATAATACATATACAAAGGTCATACATTTTTAAAAAAGTGTTAATGTAAATCCACGAGGCAGAGTTTAATTTTTATGCCTTTTCACAGCAGACTGTTAGCATTCAGCCTCACAGCTGAGGGTTAGTAGCTGAGCCTTCAAGATTAGGGCTCAGTATTTCTAGATGTTGCAGAAGTAGGTTGGGTTGGTTAGAACTGAAATGGGGGTGATCAAGATTCAGCCACCTTTGAGATATAGCAGGGTATCAATGTAACAGCAAACTCAAGCAAGGCAAGGAACATCTCGTCTGGGAAATTCAGCATACCAATGTGGCGGAAAGTTAACAGACATTTTAAAAAAAGCCAACCTGAAAGAGAATATGTTGTCCCTAAAATGTACTACCACAGCTGCGCATGTCTTGAGCAGAATATAGAGAGATTGCACAGCAATAACCGGAGCAGCAAGAAATGGTTTGTTCCGATTTGTTTCAGGAAGAGTACCACCACATTTCCTATCTCGGCAGTATTCTCTGCAGGATAAAACCTGCCCGTGCATAACTGACAGAAATGAGCAGACAGGTAGCAAATTAATGAAAGAATGCCAGTCAGAAGGCAGCGAAATGAAATAACAAGGAAAGACTTCATTAAATATGAAGAGGAGATGCCATGCTAGTTTTCTGCCTGCTCTCTGAAAAAAAAGGGCCCAGTAGCAGTGGAGCTGCACAGCAAAGGGAGTGGGGAAAGGTTGCCTAGCAACTGGTCCTGAAAGCTGCAGCAAGGAATTCTGACCTGGCAGCTACATGAACAGTGTCAGAGTAAGGGGGAACACAAGCGAAAGCAAAACCTCCCCCCCCCCAAAAAAAAAACAGTCTGCTACAAGGTTTTAAGCAATCTAGCATTAAAAAGAAGTGTTGCCATGCACAACATTGCCATAGTTCCCCCTCCCTCCACCCACCATGGAGACACACATTCATTCACAAGCTGGAATAGAAGTCAGCATTGGTTAAAAGACAGAAACCGGAGCTGCACCATGTGGATGTGTGTGTGAGTGTGTGTGTGAAGAGAGATCCAGTCTGCAGGCTAAAAAAGGTGGATGGAGCGAAATGTTCAGAACTTCCTCTGTAATGAGATGGATAAAACTAATGCTGGACTATACTGTAGGTGGGGTGAGGGGTTGGCTTCACTTAAAGATTACAGAAGACTTTTATGTCTTTTGCATGCATCAGAGATAGTTGGAAATGGCACCAGAGCATATTCTGTGAAATGAATTTCCCATCTAGTGTGCTTTTTATACATTATGACAACTAGTTCAGATGAATCTTGCTGTAGAAATGATTTCAGGTGTCCAGGCAGAAAGAGAGAGAGAGAGAGAGAGAGAGAGAGAGAGAGAGTTCTTTGCTGCCATGGTCTGTTAATGACTAAAAGAGTTTTTAGCATTAAAAGCAAGCTCTAGATTACAACATGGAACTTTGAGCCCCCCGGATATTTTTGGCAACACCCCCATCACCACCTACTGTTATTGGCTGCAGCATCTCGTCTTTGCAAGGCCAAAATATTTGGAGGGGTAGAGATTCTCCACCATTAGTAATAAACAGTGACTTGAAAGACATTTTTCTTAACATCGACATCAACTTCAAATAAATCAGCCTCTGCCCCGGTGTTATAGGTACAGTTATGATGGCTAACCAGGAAGGAAATGAAGCAATAAATCTTGAAGACATTTTGAGAACTATCAGCTTCACTGCATTCCACCATTGCTATTGTTTAGCGTTTAATCCTAGGAGTTGCTATTAAAGGGATAAAATAATATGACCATCTTATTGCATGCATATTACTTGCAAGTAAGTCTCACTGTTTTCAGTGAGACTAACTCTCCATGGTGTTTAGGATTACAGCATGATTCATTATTATTAACCATGACAACCAAAGTCCGTTATATGTAGAGAAGCACTTTCTTTTGTCTGTCCTCATATCTATCTATCGTTATTCATTATTTGTTTTGCTACATTCCAGATATGTATTTGAGAGCCTACTGGGTAAAATAAATGCACCATGTTGCAAATTGTAAATGGGATGTGAATGTTTCAATTGCTATGTTTTTCTTCAGCAAACATGGATGCAAAAGGTAGTGGATTCCTGTTGGTGTATTGTAAGAAAACTGGGTCATTTCTGTGTGTATGTGCAATTTACAATGTTTGGCTCATTCAAGCTGATGTAAGAGCATAATATAAAAACCTGAAATGTCTCAAAGACATTAAAAGAACAGTGGTTCATCCATGTCAGCAATGTGTTTTTGGTTGTGGTTAACCATTGAAAGTCCACAAGCAAGTTATGAAGACTTCTCTTCTAAGTTCTTGCTCCCTACAAGATATTTATTGGTATACATAAGGATTGGCTTTGGTTGTGGTGATCCATTGGAAGCCCACAAACAAGTTAGAAAAGTAGTCTTCATAAGTTCTTGGTCCCTAGAAGGTATTTATTGGTACAGTATATATAAGTCACCAGAGTGCCCTTTCAAACTGACTTTAGAGCCACCAAACACCTGGTTGAGATGTCCATATCATTTGTAGTAATTTGTAAAATTCTCAATTTGTAAGAAGACGCTGTTATATTTTAAAGTATACTCCACTCCAGAATGCAGAATATGAATATTTGGCTCTTACGAATCTAGTTTGAACAGTCTCCAGTGGTCTTAAGGTGGCATATCTAAACAATTGGGAGCCATAGTGCATTTTAGAGATGTTTTGGCCTTAAAAACTTGTAAGGCTGAGGGGATATGTCTCCCCCCCATATGAGTTGAAAAACCTAATTATGGCTTTGATATTTCCTTGAGCTTTCATTGCTGTGCAGATATGTGTAGACCAAGCACCAGACGAGTGGAATGTTATGCCAAGATATTTATATTGCTGAAATTGTTCACTTGGCTGGCCATTAAGGGACCATTTGTGATTAATTTTCCTTTTACTAAAAACCATTATTTTGGTTTTAGTGTAATTAATTACTAGACATTCTGGGGTGCAATAAGAGGAGAAGGATCTCAAAAGTCTTCTAAATCCAACACATGTTGTTGACAAAAGCACAGCATCATCAGCATAAAAAGTATTGAGATTGAGCGAAAAACAAGCTTGGGTTGATGAAAGTCTGGGTTAGATAAAATTCCAATGCCGTTAATATAAAAATTAAATAAGAGTAAGGGTTAGAATACAGCCTTGTCTCACGCCCTTATGTAGAGGGACCGGGTTAGAAAGTATCCTGTCAGAGTTACATAGGACCTGTAGATGGGTGATTTATTTCCCCATTTTGTTCCTCTTGCGATGTAGTAGTTTTGTTGAAAGAGGACGTGGCTTGCTTCTAACCCTAATCCTCTAACATCCTTAAATTTAGATTATACTCTCAGATGCAGTAAGAATCATTGTGAAGACTAGAACTATGTGGAAATGAATAAAAGAGTGAGGTCAGAGAGGAGTTAGGATGGATTCTATTTTTGTTCTTTGTCTTATCCTGATTTTTGTTCATTTCTTAAATATCTTTAAAATTCTGATGCCTTTTTGTACCTCTGCTGACCTAAAAACAAAACAAAACATATGTTTTAGCATTAAAGGAGACAGCAGGATTTGGGATAATTACTATAGACTGATATCACATAGTTTTTCATTTAGCAAGTGTGGAGCCCGTAGTTCCAATTCCAACAGTTGGGAAGTAATGTGGACCTTCTGTCGCCTATTTTTACGTACAGTAGCATGCCATTTTTGTTTTAGTTTTTCAATTTGGAATTAGACTGAATGCATTTTAATAGTTCTGCTGATGGGATACAAGGGTGTTTAGGAGACTAAGAAAAGGTAGCATTGGCAAGGCATGGGAAGGGTGAAGCCTGCCCATCTCATGCGAGGCGTTGGCTTTTAACTTGGGAATTTTATAAACATATGGAGAGCAGACTATTATCCCACTCAGGGGCAACTGACATTTTCATGGATACTTGATGAAAATTCTCCCTTGGGAATCAAGCTGCTAGTGACAGTTCCCTGCAGCTGCGCAGTCCCAGCTGCTGCGGAGTTAAGGCTGCTTGGAGTTAAACTGAGCTGCTTTATGAATAAACACATCAAACTTGAAGGGCATGCTTCTTAGCTTTGCTTCACCTACCCAGGACATGCTGGGAACTTTTTGATCCATCTTGTGGCAAAGACAGCGCTTCTAAAACTTTGCTTGTGTCTTGGTTTTTGCTTCCTTAGAGAGCTGTGATTTTCAATGCATTTCCCCCTGCCCCAACCTAGGTGTCTTGAAATACAATCCATATTAAAAGTTACTGTGCATGGGATTTTTAGCACCTCTCACAAGGCCACTGGAAAACTAAGCAAATAAGTATAGTAGCTTCTTTATCAGTAGGATATTAGTGAAATCCATTCATATTTTGAGCCCATTTTCACACTCGTTCTGAGTTCTGTTTCTATCGCTGAATCCTTATTCAGAGGTGTAGCAAGGGTTTGGAGCGCCTGGGGACAAGGTTCGTTTTTGCACCCCTCCTGCCGCCCCCCCCACTGCATCGCACCCACCCAGCAATGCGGGCCCAATCCTGTGGGGGTGTGTGGGTGTGTGCATGCATGCATGGGCAGGAGGGCGGACGGGCCTTTGTGTGTGCATGTGGTGGCACAAAGCAAGGCGAGGAAGGGAGGAAGAGGAGGAAGAGGAGGAAGAGGAGGAGGGTGCTGCAGCCACCGTGCTCCCTGCCTGCCTGCCTGCCTGCCTGTAGGCAGCGGAGAAGGTCCTGTCACCAAGCCTTAGCAGGGGGAAAGGAGGACTGCTGGCAGGAGAGTGCACAGCTTCCTCCCACTGCTCCCCATCCAGGCCCCCAGATTGCTGCACCCCAGGGCAAATGCACCCTTCTGCCCCTCCCCCAGATGCGCCCTTGTACTTGGTGCTTTTCTTTTTAAATTATATTTAACTTATATTCCTTCCTCATCACCAAAGAGGTCAAGATGGCCTATATAAATTTATATTCACAGTAGCCCAGTGTGGTCAGTTAGTGACTGGCCCCTCAAGTGAAAAAGTCATCTGGGAAGCTTTGTGACTGAACAGGGCATTGAACCTTTCTCCACCCCAGTCGTAGGGTGTAATTACATGTCTCAATACCCCTGGCTTTGTGTGAGGTTTAGCATGCTTGAAACACTCATGACATATACCTATGTAATTTTTTTTTTTGCCCAGAAATGTGTGGTTTTGTTCTGAAAATAAGATTTGTTTTTTTTTTTTGGAAAAACATCCACTAATGGCTTGTTTATTTTAACTCAGCTGTGAACTTGATTTGTTTTGAATCATTTTTGCATGTGTGCTTTCTTGCATTGGAACAAATTGTTTCTGTAAGATTTGTCAAGTATTGGATACTGGGATCACAAATTTTGGTCCTAAGGGTATCCTTGCATTATAAATTTTTCCTCCCTATCTGGAACACTGATCTAGCACTATGCGAGTTTGAAAAGTATTTTAAAAATTAAACAAATATTAAAAATCAAACCACAGCAGAATATCATGGCTCACAGTGGCCCAAATCCTCTCCCCCCATAATAGACGTGTCAAACAGGCAACTTTTATAAGATGGTGTTCACTAAAAAGGTTGTGATTGCTTCGAATGGCAACCTGGATTAAAGAACAATGCCCTCCAAGCAAGAATACAACCCTATCTAGAACAGTCTTACTTTCTGGACATAATTATCACCTTGTTTTGTCAAGATACAGTTACTGGGCCTCATTTAGTCCATTACTAAATCCAGACATTTATCTACCTTGCCTGACCCAGATGATAAAGTAAAAAAGCCCTATGTGGTTCAGTATTGATCAGTGGTATGAGGGGTGGCAGAGGGATATTTGGCACCGGTTGCAATATTTTTAGGGGGCACCTCTGAGGCCTTCAGCACAGGAACTGGTTGGTTGGGGGCTGGTTGTTACAGGCAGGGCAGCCCATGGGAACGCCAGGAAGGTGGCATGCTGGTGGGAAGCCATACCCCTCCGCAGCTTGGGGTAATTAATGAATAGCACAACAAAGAGCACAATGTGTAAAATCTTATTTACAGAGAAGGGCCACAAGACTAGGATGATGTCATCAGCTCCTCCTAGGTTCCCTAGGGATCTCCAGAAAAGGCTAGGAAGTTTTTCTTTGCCCCTAAATAACCGTGGCTGATGCCATCCTCCTAGTTGTGCAACGTAAGTGGCACAATAGGAATTCAGGAAGTGAATTACTTTTCAACTTGGCAATGAATAGCAGCAAGTTCTTGAGGAGTAACAGTGACAACTGGTTTTAAAGGGAATCATCTCAAGCTTTTTATGCAGCACAATATGACATGAAGGCTTGATTCAAGGGAAAAAACCTCTGTGTTACATCCTGAAACTGAAACCTGCAGGTTTGGCGCTCTACTGCAGAACTACCTGGTGATGCAATGAAGCTTAAGAATGTATCCATAGAGGAAGCATGATCATATGCATGATCATTTCTGTGTGGCCATAGTCACTGTAAGATTCTGTACCATTTGTTCTCTAGTCATTGTCTTATCAGGACTAACTAGATAGCTGGGTGATCTCTATGGTGCCAGAAGGGATGCTTGGAAATGGCAGTGTTGGAAGCCCATTCCATAGCAAGACCAAGATTTCTGCCACAACCACAGTGTTTTCAAGTGTCAATGTCCTTGGAGCATTCAGGAACCCTTCAGATTCCATACTTCTCCAGAGCTGGAACTGTCTTAAGTGGTCAATTACCTCTGAAAAATGGAACTATTAATCTAAGCCTCAACAGGACATACTCTAGTCAAACTTCACTCCTTCAAGAAGTGTTCTCAAAAATAACTCCAGCTCCAAATCTACACTCTTGCTGTTTGTTGAAAACACCAATTCAGATGTGTCCTGTAGGATATCACAGACTAATTGTGTACTGAGACAGCCCCACCAATAGTCATGGTAGCATTGAATTCCTGATACAGTCTTCATGAGCCACAACATCTTCTGAGACAACTGTTCTGGTCTTTTCTAACACAATGCCTGAGACAGGGAGACAGACAACCAGACAGACAAGGCAACAGTTACTAGTCTAGCATTCTGACCCAATACAAAATAACAATAATTGCCATATGGTCAATTTTGACTTATGGTGACCCTTTCCAAGGTTTTCTAGATATAGAGAATTCAGAGGTAGTTTACCATACTATCTTTTGTTGTTGCTCTGGCATAGTGTAGTTTCCCCGGGGCTACACAGACTGTCTCTTCTCCCATAGAATGGAATCAGTCTCCAAAATCTGGTTCCACCACCAGGTATTCAATTCCCAACCAGCTCAATACCAGCTACAAATACTAAAATCCAGCACCTGACTAAAACAAGATGCATTCCAACATGCCCAAGATCCTCTAGGCCTGTGTCAGTTTTGAAGCCTGCTCTCCAAGCTCAAATAGGAAGAAAAATCCAAGACAACTCAATTCCCAACTCACCCATTCACATCTTGGTGATACAAGCCTGCTCAGCTCCTCATAAACAACCTAATTGTGGGCAGGTGGTGTGTGTGCTATTACAGACCAATCTGACATTTAACTGCTGCCATACACAGATCAATGGGGAATTCAGAATCTGTTGGTTGCAATCAAGGGCAGAAGAGAGGATCATTCTTAAATATTTTTACCACTTCTGTCCTCAATCTGCCAGTGCAATCCCGAACATCATTTTTTTGTTTTCCTTTTGACTGCTATAATTGAGATGCTTTTTGTGAGGAAAGAACAAGCTCAGAAGATGGGGTGGGACTGCATTTGCCCCATTTTCTACCCCCAACCTCCATGATGTGCACTTAGTCCTTTTCCCATTAAAAGAAAATCTCTTTTGAGTCAAAGGGGCAAAATGGTCCGAACAGTCAAAGGTCCGAATAGTCAAAGCTATGGTTTTTCCAGTAGTGATGTATGGAAGTGAGAGCTGGACTATAAAAAGGCTGATTGCTGCAGAATTGATGCTTTTGAGCTGTGGTGCTGGAGGAGAGTCTTGAGAGTCTCCTGGACTGCAAAGACATCAAACCTATCCATCCTGGAAGAAATCAACCCTGGATGTTCATTGCAAGGACAGATTTTGAAACTGAGGCTCCAATACTTCGGCCATCTGATGAGGAAAGAAGGGACTACTTGGAAAAGTCCCTGATGTTGGGAAAGATTGAAGGCAAAAGGAAAAGGGGACAGCAGAGAATGAGATGGTTGGATGGTGTTATCGATGCAACCAACATGGATTTGACCAAACTCTAGGAGGCAGCGGAAGACAGAAGGGCCTGGCATGCTCTGGTCCATGGGGTCACAAAAAGAGTCGGACACAACTGAATGACTGAACAACAACCATTTCTGCCATGGTTTCTGTTGCTCAATATTCCATTTGGAGGCACCTTTTTTAATGGATAGGTTAGTCTGAGCATTTGGGAGACTGCACTGAAGCCATCCCCTCAGTCACATTCAACCCAAGTCTATTACTTTTGCTCTACACCAATGGTTCACAGCCTTGGGTAACCCAGGTGTTCTTGGACTGCAACCGCCAGAGACACCCAACACCAAAGGCTTTGGGGATTTTTTTAGTCCAAGAATAACTGACAACTGTCCCCCCAAACACCCTGTCATGCACATTCCCCAAGAGCATTATTATAGGACAAGAAACAACCTTGTAATATCTATAACATTATGAACCAGTTCTACAGTGCCAAGAAATGAAAATTAATGAAAGGGACACCTGCAGAAGCCCATGAAAAGAGAAATACAGTATCTGCGTGAATCACCCTTGTACTTCTGCAGAACTGTGCTATAAACACACATACTATTTTTGTATGTTGCCCCCAAAGATTCTGCTTCCTCCATTCCCAGAGTCAAGGTGCACAATACCCTAAGACAGTGTTGGCGAACCTATGGCACGGGTGCCAAAGGTGGCACTCAGAGCCCTTTCTGTGGGCACCTGATATCGCCCCTTCACAGCCACCTGTATTCAGGTTAAATGGCTGTATTGGCACTTTGCGAAAAATTAGTGGGTTTTGTTTCACAGTTTGGGCACTCGGTCTCTAAAATGTTTGCCATCACTGCCCTAAGACAATCAAGTTATTTTGGCACCTTAGGCATAAAATCTTAAGAGCACCTCTTCCAGTCTCTGTCAGTAAAAGGTAGACTCATAAAACAATTTTTTAAAAATACATGACTTTGCTATCCTTTAATAGCCACCTAAGTTTGCTTCCACTCTTGCTAATAGCAGGTTTGGATCTGTGCTCCACCCCTGTATGAGACATAACTGATTTGTATATCTCCTGGAATATAAGTGGCTCTAACTCACAGGAAAGTACATTTTCAATCATGATAGTCAGACATAACTCAACAACATGATGGATCATATGGGAATAGATATAATCAGTTCTGCATTTTATAGTTTGCTTTTGTTAAAAGGAAAACTGGTTGGTATGATCGGGCTTGTGACACATTATTAGCAGGCTGAATGAGAAGCTCCATTCAGATATAACGTGTTTCCTTTGGTGTGAGCTTAGTAAAAATGTCTCCCAGTTGGATACCCAAATCATTATGCCATGTTCTCACACTTCTTTCCAGTCTCTCGGGAGCAACTAGGTTAATCAATATTTCAAAAATATGGCACCACGGTGTCTGTTCTGTACATATGAAATTTATTTTCTAAAGTAGCATATTGTATGTTCTTTGAAGAAGCGATGTTCTAATCTTTCAAAATGATTATTATTCCACTAAAATAACAGGACATTAGATAACAGCTCTGCAGTTTGGTCAAATGATGACTATTTATTAATGAAATAATTACTAATTCACTTATTAAAATATTTATATTTTGCCTATATCTGGAGATGTCCAGGCAAGTTAGAGAAAATAAAGATAATTTCATTATGAAAAAAAATTAAACAGTTCAACTGATCATAATATAAACAGAGAAAAAAAGGATTGCCAATGGTGCACATTCACTGCTTCCATTTTCTTATGTACTTGGGCAAGAAGTTATACATGTCCAGTGCAGGGTGAAGTTTCCATGGTGTTACATAAGAACATAAGAAGAGCCATGCTGCATCAGGCCAAAGGCCCATCTAGTCCAGCTTCCTGTATCTCACAGTGGCCCTACCAGATGTGTCTGGGAGTGCACAAGACTAGATATCTGTTTCCTGATACCACTCCCCTGCATCTGGCCCTTGAAGTACCCCAGTTTTAAACCTGGAGATTACACATCTCCATCATGGTTTGTAACCTGTGATGGACTTTTCCTCCAGGAATCTGTCCAAACCCCTTTTGAAGGCATCTAGGCCAGATGCCATCACCACATCCTGTGGCAGGGAGTTCCACAGATTAACAATTTTCTTTTGTCTGTTCTTACTCTCCCAGCCCTCAATTTTGTTGTTTTGTGTCTCTGTGTGTATGTGGAACCAGTGTGTGTATAGCATGACCCTCACTAAGTCAAATATAGCCCAGCTACTGAATATGATGCGGGTCCATAGATCAGTGACAGCTACTTCTCAGATTCAATCCTCAGCATTGCCTGGTAGGAACAGGGGATAAATCCCTTGAAGAGCCACTGACAGAATAGGCAATATCAGGTTAGAAGGACCATAAGAGAGATTCATTATAAAGTACCTTTTTATGTTGCTGTGTCCCTATATGGTGGGCCATCACCCTACAAGGAAGCCTGCCAAATAGGCCACAAGGCACTTGCTGTTGAGTTTCATTCAGTCTCAAGCTATGCAGGTCTGCCACAAAAGTAGAGAAAGGAAAAACAGGAGCCATGCATGTGCTCTCTTGCACCCCAGTGTCTGCTACAACATCATAAGTGGGACATGAAGATATCTCTGAACCCATTTTCCATTTTAGAGGGGAAAACGATGAGCAAAATGTGCCAAATGTAGAGATAATGTACCTCTGACTGAGATTCAAAAATGACCACAGATGAAAAATACTGTTGCCATGGTGATACTGGGGGTTAAATGGGAATTTTCAGGGTGGCAGGTGGTGCAGATCATTTGTCAGTGCGGGACGAGTGGAGATCCCTTCCCCCTCATGTGAAAGATCTGCATGAACATCAATCAGGAGATCTAAGGAGCCTGTTCCTGTACATGGCAGGCACGGTGATGGCTAGAGGTAGCAGAGGGTGGAGGCTGCTCCACACGACCCCCATCACAAGTGTCGATGTATAGGTGCCTTTGCATATCTGGCCCAACTGATCCTTTCCTCTGTTTCTGACAGTTGTCAGGAGCCATTGTTAATGAAAAGCAGCAAACAGCCTTGTGACCACCTCAAAAATGAATCGGAGAGCTGTGCTTGAACACACAAAACCCCTTGGGTGGATCTATGTCCCTGCCAAGCACTGCAAAGAACCCTCAAAATTCTCATTTACCGCCATTCCCTGATTACCCCACCCCAATAAAAAGGAAGAAAACTGGAGAGGCCCAGTCAGACAGGGGAGGGAGTATTATTTGATTTTGGGAGGCAATGAACAGGAACTCCCTGAGTGCCAAAAATATCACCACTAGCAGGTAACCATGAGGTCTGAGTAGAGAGGGCTGGCAAACCAGTAGTGTAACTGAGGGATCCTTCCTGTGCCCATCCCAACAACTAAGGAATACATTATGTGCTCCTTTTTGGGTGGAATTAGAGTAATAGAATCAAGTAGAATCAAGGATAGCATGGTAGAGTGGTAACTAGGTCTCTGCAGACCTCGGTTCAGATCTCTCTTTGCCGGTGAAACTCCCTGGTTGAGCTTGGGCAGTCAGTGTCTCTCAGCCTGACCTACCTCACAGAGTTGGGGCAGGAGGAAACCCATGCGTCTTCCATCAAGCTCACCCAAGGAGGCATGATATGCAAATGGAGCAAATAAATCACTTTCTTGTTGCACTTACTTTTCCTATGGAACACCTACAGAGTCTTCACATTCTCACAAGACCTAACCCTCATTTCTGAAATCTGCGATGCAACAGCGTTCACATTTCCCCCTCTACACGCTGCCTCAAATGTTTGTTATCCAACGTAATGAAAAGCTTAGGCCATAAAAACTGTATTAGGAAACATGAAGCAGTTCTTTATTGAGTTTGTCTCTCTCTCTTTTTTTAATCAAAAGGAAAATTGACCGGCCAATTGGCCCACAATTCAATTTTTGTAAATACTGCTTTTAAAACATTTTTAAACAGTTGGCTAGTCTTTGCTTCCTCCTGACATGCACAGTTGTATGGGATGGCTTGAATTTCAGAAGACCTAGGAACTAATTGGGAATGAAGGAGGAGGAAAGCCTTTTAAGACCTACGTGGTTTCCTGCACACAGAAAATGTGTAGAAAGGAACATTTAATGTGCCAAAAAGCTGAGGGAAGAAAAATACAATGTTATTATCCCTGGAAAATGCAATAGCACGTGGAAGATGAAGCAAAACACTGCCCCTATGAAGCTTTGAGGCATTTAAGAAGATTGAGATACACAAAACGGTGATAAAACTAGCAAGATGGAATAAGCGTCACACACCTTGATATTTCACAAATAAGCTTAAAGTGGGCAAAGTTTTACTGTATCCATACATATTTTGGGCAAAGCCAGTTGGCTCCAGAAATCACCTTCAAGGTTTTCAACTGGGGTTTCCTCCAGGGTGAGGGTCTGTGGTCCCTATAGTGGTCTAATCGGGGAAATGTAAGAAAACCTTCAGTAGTACTCATGCAGGGAGGGTGTCTTTTTGAAAATGTTTTGAAATAAAATATAGCACCATCCTTGCTGACTTTTCAGACACCCCACTGATCTCCACTGACATGCCATCAAAAATTTGGGTAACACTTTGTCCAGGTATCTGGAAGTTGAGTCATGGCAACTGGACTTATTTTCTTGAGAGATTGAAATGTTTCACTGCTCATCCAAACAGGCATTGGCGTAAGGCTTTAAACTGATCAAACATTTTACCTCTGTCCTCTCTGCACCTCCAGTAGCAACATTTCAGCTGTGTCCTAAGACAAGAACAGCAAACTCTGAGACACTCCTATACTTGCTTCCTAGAGGGTTGAAAAAGATTTCACTACTACTGTTCAGCCTCTTCCTTATACTGTACAGCTTGTCCTAACCAAGATAACTTAACGAAGTGGGCAGACTTTAGTCTTACAGGATTTAATTGGTATCCTCAAGATCTACCAGCTTGAATAAGGGTGCAAAACCAGTAGCTTATGAATGGTAACACACATATACAGTCATGTGCATACACACATGCATGCAGAAACACACACATGCACACACATAGAGGGAGAGGGAATGAGAGAGAGAGAAGTAGATTTTTCCAGAAACAACACATCATTGCAGCTCTCCCTATTGTAATGAAAGGTATATGAGGATGGTTGGTCTTGAATTGCTGATTTGGACTCATGAACTTTACAAAAGCCCTGCTTCTAACTTGTTGATATAGACCAGTAGTGTTGAACCTTTGGCACTCCAGATGTTTTGGACCAAAACTTCCACAGTCCTTTGTCATTGGCAATCTAGGCTCGGAACTCTATAGACCGATTCTTCACATTTTTGGACTTTTCTGGGAGACGCTATTGGATTGCATGATCAGCACTTGGTTTTCCATATTGACTACTATCCCACTGGACATGCCAGTTCTTACTTCCCTCCTAAGCTTTCGTGACTTCAACAGCATAGTTTTGGGGTCAGAAGGACTTGTGGTCACTGTTTTGAAGCCACTAGGGTTAATACAGTGGACCCTCGTATAACAAACGGTTTGTATAACATAAAATCTGTACAACATAAAAAATTCTGGAGATAGGGGAAATTTGCTTAACAGAATCGCCTATGGGGCGAATATGGTCACGATTAGGGATCACTCTGTTTTCAGTGCATTCCTTTGGGAATTCTGTATATAGGAAAATTTGCTTAACATAATTTCATTTGGAACAAATTAATTCCTTTATACAAGGTACCACTTTAACCAGGGCCGGCGCTTCCATTAAGGCGAACTAGGCAGTTGCCTAGGGCGCCAAAATGGAGAGAGGGCACCAAAATGGAGAGAGGGCACTGGACAGCCTGCCACCCCCCTGCCGCCGCCCCTGCTGCTGGCCACCACCGTCCGTCCCCCCACAGCCCGCTAGCTGCCCGTCGCCGTCCGCCCATCGCTGCCCGCCACCGCCCCCCCACCCCCCGCACCCATCGCGCCACCCCGCACCCATCGCTGTCCCCCACCATCTGCCGCCCCCCCCCCTGCCGCCGCCCTGCCCCCCACCGCCCCACCGCCCCACCGCCCCACCCACCGCCCACCCCACACCCACCCCTTGCCTAGGGTGCAAAAAAACCTAGCACCGCCCCTGACTGTAACTGTTGCTCATCTATTGCTGCAAATTATCTAGAGATCTACCAAGACAGCCCAATGACCTTCTGCCCAACTTGTTAGTATAAGGAAAGGGAACATCACTTTTTCCTTGATTTACATCACTATAAATAACTGAAGAGAACACAGCTATTGTTAAAGCTTGGTGTTTCAATAGCCCATTTATAATACAGTAATTCATTTACATGTGAAAAGAATTCTTTAAACCAGATACCAGTGCTATATAGAGCAAAATAACCACTGAAATTCTGCAGGCCAAATTCTAGAAATGATCAGTCAAACAAAAGCAGTGCCTCCCAGTGACCCAGTGAAGAGACTAGGTGAATTTACCTTGTCCTGGATAATGTATAAGCACAACCCTAGCCAACATATAAATCCATTTCTTCACATGCATGCTTGTATATAAAATCGCTGCAATGACAACATGATGACTTAGCACTAATTCCCCCTTCCCATATTTTGCAAACATCAGGACTGCATGAAAGATAAATTGATCACTGCTGCCTGAGCTTTGCTCTGTCAGCAGAACTTCTCTTTCTTTGTGGTGATGGTGGGGGGATCTAGTTTGCATGAATCTTGATGCTGCCAAAGATACCCAAAGGCAGAGGGGTTGTAGGAAAATGTCCTTTCTCTACTGTCAGTTTTCACCCTCAAATGCTGAGCACACAGCAGTCTGGAAACAGGAATTCTGTGGTGGCAACAGCCACTTTGGGCCTTTTTACACGACCCCTAAGATCCGCTGGCCCCTTAAATTCAGACCAGAGATCTTAGGGGTTTGTCGCTCTTCGTGAATCTCCACCCCTCCGTACTTCCTGGCTGCCGGCTGCGTGAGGGGAGGGAGGGAAAAAGGGACAGAAGAATAAAGCCTTACCTCCTGGTGTTGGTGGACGCTGCCGGGGGAGCCCCGGTCACTTCCTGGTTCCTCTTAAAGGGGCAGGAGGCAAAAAACAAAAACAAAAAGAAGCGAGGAGAGCCCAGCACATCCGCATCAAATATTTTTCACCTCCCAAGAGCAGGTACAAGAAAAGTGCGCTGGGTCGCGCTTAGGTGGGCGGGGTCGCACTTAATTGTCTGCAAACTCCGGAGCTGGTGGGGAAACATTTTTAAGCTCCGGAGCTTGCAGCCATTTGCAGCGGAGCTTAGGGGTCGTGTATAAACGCCCTTTGTGCACATTAGAATGTCCTTATGTCCCCTCTCTTGCACCTTAGCTAAAGCTGACTTTGTGGGGGGGGGACACCAACTTTCCCACGACTTTCCACTCTTACAGTCCTCGGGCCAGCATAGAGATATTAGCAAAAGAAAACAAATCAGATAAAAAAACCCAAAACTTTTTTTATTGTTCAAATAGGAATGTTTCCTCCAGACTAAAGAAGGAAAAGGGCACATTTGCCACTGTCACTCCAAATTAACGCATTTCTGCAGAAACAGCGGGATGATGTAAAAACGCCAAAGCCAAGCTAACTTTTTGGCTCAGCCTAAAAGAGCACAGCCCTTATGCCACAGTCCTCAGAGGGACTACATTCTTATATTGTCATTTTGTGTGTCTTCCTTTCCTTTCGTTCAAAAGGAAATGGGGAATTTGTGGCCCTCCAGATGTGGCCCGAACAAACATGGCCAATGGGCAGAGGTGATGGGACCGGTTGTTCAGCATCATTTGGAGGGCTGCAGTTGCTCCTGCCATGCATTCACAGCCAGGATCTTCTATCCACCCTCCAATCGGATGTCTGTGTAGCTCATACTTTTCAGTTCATTTTTTTAAAAAAGTCAACTTCTTCCAGCAAGACAATTTCAGCCTGATCAGCCAACCATATATATAAGGCTGTCCTCTGTCCTGGCATTGTCAAAATCCTGGCACACAAACACTCTCTCTCTTCTACCTTTCCTCCTCTCCAATCTCTTTCACTTCCACGTCAGGTCTTTTCATTTGTAAGCCTAAGAGCAGAAGCCATTTGTTATTTTTTACGTACATATATATTGTACAACCAGCTGCCTAGATGCCCTAAGCACATCTGATCTCACTTGATTTCGGAAGCTAAGGAGGGTCGGCCCTGGTTAGTACTTGGATGGGCGACCACCAGGGAATACCAGGTGCTGTAGGCGCCTGGAGTAGGAACTGGCAAGCCACTCCAGTACTCCTGCCAAGAAAAACTCCATGGACCTGGAGTCACAAAGAGTCAGTCACGACTGTAATGACACAACACACACACACACACATTGTACAACACTTTCTGAGTTCAATTCCCCACTGTGCCTCCTGTGAGGAGAGCCAGCCCGTGTGGCCTTGGGCAAGCTGCACAGTCCCAGGGTGGCCCCAGAAGAAGGGAATGCAAGCCACATCTCAGTGTTCTCTACCTTGAAAATTCTGAAAAGGCTCACCACAAGTCAAAATTAATTTAATGCCACATTATTATTATTATTATTATTATTATTATTATTATTATTATTATTATTATTATTATTATTATTATTATTATTATTGTTGTTGTTGTTATTATTGTTGTTGTTGTTGTTGTTGTTGTTGTTGTTGTTGTTGTTGTTGTCGTTGTCATTGTCATTGTCATTGTCATTGTTATACAACAACTGATGGTTCACTGTTGCCTAATTGTTGTGCCTTCATGCTTTTAAATGTGCTTTTGGAATTGATTTTATTTACAATTTTAAATATATTATTTGTCTAATTCTTGTAAAATATTTGTCCACTTAGTGTTTTTAGTTTTAAAGGTTTGCCTTTTTTTTAATAATGGAAGCCTTGGGTCTTTTTTGAGGAGAAAGTTGAGATAAAAAGGAAGTAAGGAAGGAAGAAAAAAAAGAAAGAACAGAAAGAACAGAAACAATGGTAATATTTGCGATTCTCCCCTCTTCTTCTCCCAACTCCTCCTGTGTAATCTCAAAAATGGTTCCAAAATACTAGGGTTCCTCCAGAACAGGAGGGAGTGCTGGAGTCAAGGGGAGAAACAAAGATAGCCTTCCTCCATCTACTGGTGTACCCTATCAGTGCAGTCCTATTTGCAGAAGCAGTACAGTATGATGAATGGCTTAGGCCTCCTTGATGCAGAGCAATTCACATGTGTTGGATTCCAATTCCTATCAGCCCTGTTTGAGGATTATATGCACTGCGGTGCAACACATCTGGGTAGGTCCTGACTGGGGCAGGTTGACGTGATCGGTGGCCAGTTAGGCTGGCAATAATTATCCACTCAACTGGTTACCCTGAAACCAAGGTTTTATTAAGCTATATACATTATAATATTTTTGTTTGTTTGTTCCACTGCTAATATAGGAAGTAGTAACTTTAAATTACACTCTTGGTTATGGCTGTTTTCATACAGGTAGACAGGTTAGTCAGTTTCAGCCACAGATGCAATAATTCTGTCACTATTTACTGGAAATCCAAAATGGAAAGGAATGCATTCCAGATTACTTAATTCCATTCTTCTTCTTCTTCTTCTTCTTCTTCTTCTTCTTCTTCTTCTTCTTCTTCTTCTTCTTCTTCTTCTTCTTCTTCTTCTTCTTCTTCTTCTTCTTCTTCTTCTTCTTCTTCCTCTTCTTCTTCTTGAAGGAGAAATGCAACACCCCCTAATTTCATTGCTGCAGGTACTAGCTGTGGCTATTATTCTTTAGGGTGTGGAAATCATATGCATGGTCACTGATTGAAGTAAAAACAACAAAATTAGGTTGTTGAACTTTGGGTGCACCATAAGAGGACAAGACTCTCTGGAAAAGGCAATAATGCAGGGAAAAGGTGAAGGCAGCAGGAACAGAGGAAGATCAAATATGAGATGGAATGACTCTGTAAATAAAGGAAGACAAAGCCTTGGTTTTACAAGTGCTGGGCAGGGCTGTTAATGAAAGGGGATTTTGGAGGCCTCTGGTTCATACAATTGTCATTGGCTGGAGGTGATTTGATGCCACACAACATGTTCTAGTCACCAACAGACTTTCCAGTGATTTGCCAAACACCATGGCTGAACTGCCTCACTATAACAGTTGCCTGTACAAGGAGCTCCCCACATCTGATCCAAAATACATTCTTAACCCTTGCAATACTGAGGAGCAAATTCACATTTAAGTTATCACATGATCTGAACCTAAGACTGTGCTCCTGCTCAAACATTTTCAGGAGATATCCTGATCAAATGGGGTAGGATTTAGTTCTGTATAAATATGAATAAGATTGTGGTACTCAGCACTTTGGTTATCTGAAATAAATGAATGAATATTTTGGGAAACCATGGAACAAATAGCCAGTTTCGCAAAGTACAGACAGGGCAACCATTTGGGGAGACAGTAATAAGACAGTGTGAGTGATGGGTCTGCAGAAGCTGAAAGCAATTGCAGCCACATATTCTCCACCCTGTGGTCAAAATAGCTCTGTTTTGTTGTTTGTTTCTGAATACACACAGCATGAAACTGGCCTCAGGACAGCACCATGTTGGGCCAATCCAAAGCCAATTTGGGCTGTGTGAAAACAAGCTTTGTCTCCCAACCAGTACTTCACTATAAATTAACTTATTTCACCAGCTGGAGCCAGAAGAGAAAAGAAAAGTACAGGATCAAGTTATAAGTAGCTGGGAGATAAAGAGGAGATCATAAACTTGCTAACATTTCTTAACTATTAAAAGCAATCACATAAAAAAAATTGCATGTAAGAAAGTGATTTTATTCTAACATCAAATACCTACATCATTTACATCCAAGGACTTTCCTTTCTGCAATCTGAGCATGTGCAAAAAGTGAGTTCACACAAGTTTCTTGCCCACAGGGTTGCACAACACCGTCAATGCAATAATGAACAGCATAGGGCAGCTCTGAATATTAAACTTCCCCATCTGTTTTAAGAGTTACATGGAGGAAAGCATGGAATATGTTATGTGAAAGTCACATTTGTATTTGTTTCATGGCATAGCCGTGCACTAGACAGCCAAAGGTAGCTATGCGATAATGCCACACTTTGAGATCAGTGCATCTGCAATTGGCCCACATTAGATGGGTATCATGTGACCCTCCGTGGATATCATTTGATTTATCTAAGCTTGTTGACTATATAGGTGGCTATGTCGACAGAAGGTGTGACTGGGTGGACAAAAGTACTGCAGCAAATGTGTGTGGTTGGTTGCTTGGTTCATCCTGAAGGAGATAAGCACTTCCTGTGTTTGCATCTACATTCCACTGCAGAAGCTGCATTTTTGAGAAATGCTCTTTTAGAATTGTTACGAAAGAAATCCTTATAAATCTACTTCCTTGCTGCACTTCCTTGCTGCAGCTTTGCCTCCAGAACATTTTCCCCCTCCTCCCACCCCCCCCATCTTTCTGAGAAGCTCATTTCACAGTTAATGATCAGGAGCCTCTGACATGGAAGTGAACCCTCCTTTTGGAGTGCTATAGGAGAAAGCTATGCCCTCAAGAACAAATCTAGGAAGCAAATAAGGACATCTTCCAGGAAGAAAAGGGTGGGGGAGCATGGGCCTTGTTGCATGGAGCCCTCTGTCATCTGATGGGTGGGCGGCAGAGGGTGGGAAGCACACAATCAGCACTCAGCCTAATACTTTTATCTGTTCTGGGAAAAGGTTTGGCTGCATGTGGGGGAAAAACATTCTGTGGTGGGCAGTGGTGAGAGTCGAACATCCACCCACAAATTCAGCCCACCAATGAAAGTTGCAGAAACAGGAGTGCATTCATGTGTGGAACAAATCTTACAGGAGGGCAAAGCAAATGACTGGTGCTTGCCATGAATGGAATAAACTAATGTTCTAAATAAACTAATGTTCTACAGCTTCAGTTTTGATTGGACTGGCCAAACGGAAAACAAGTTCAACATGGAGCTCTAACTTGAGGTTCTAGGGCCAGCTCTGCATCATGCACTTTGGGCATGTCACTGTATCTCAGCCTTGTTTGATATACTGGAGAATGGGAATCGCCTGGACTGAAAAGCACAACCAAAAGACGCCTCCAATTAAAGATGTCTTTTATTTTGTATTTTATAGGCCAAATCCAAATGTAAATCTCAACCAGAGTAGATCCATTGAAATAATAGAATTTATTAATTTAACACTTATGTTAAGAACTGTAGTTCAGTTTAGTAGTTCAGTTCTAGTTGGGACTATGAACTTGACTTATTCCACAATGTTTATTGCTTGATATCCATGTGGGTTTGAACTGCCTTGGACTTGTATTAGGTTCTTTTGCTTGCCTATAAAGCAAGACTGAACATCTTTTAAAAATTATTGATGAAACCAATGGGATCTACTTCCACACGTCTAGTGGCAGGACTGAACGTAAACCAGCAAAACAAGAATAAGATCTATATCACCATCATCATCACCATCTTAGAACCCAACCTTCCAACTGAAGGAAATACAGTACAATTTAGCATCTTGTTGTATTCTCTCTCTCTCTCTCTCTCTCTCTCTCTCTCTCTCTCTCTCTCTCTGTGTGTGTGTGTGTGTGTGTGTGTGTGTGTGTGTGTGTGTGTGTGTGTGTGTGTGTGAGAGAGAGAGAGAGAGAGAGAGAGAGAGCATTGGAGAATGTTATTGTTCCTACTCAAGATAAGCTAATATGCAATATTTATGTATTTCTAATATGTCTAGCCTTCTCTTCAGGGAGCTTTTGGCATCCTCTCTGCTACTTACAAAGAATTTTAAAGTGTAAGTATTACAAGCCAGCTCAGTGTGTTAGGTATTCTAGTGGCTGGATGCACACAATTCCCCTGCTGTGCCTTTCAGGAGAAGAGCCAGCCTGTGTCATCTTGGGCAAGCTGCCCAGTGCCAGGGTAGACTCACAAACTACATTTACCTAAGTATACCTAAGAAACCCTGGAAAGGGTCATCATGAATCAGGATCAGCTTGCCCGCATGTCACTATTATTGCTAACAAGATGGTGTAAGAAGAAAAACAATTAATCAATAAAATTCAAAGTAGATTAAAATAATGTAATTGTTATGAGCAAAATCCTGTTAGTGAGCCACGTAAGCGGCATAACATTTGGAGGTAAATTTTCTGAAGTTAAGAAAACACCATCCTAGGCTTTAAATATTGCGTACTGAGTTGTTGGCGTTGTGCTGCTGCAAAATCCTTTTGTTTTTTCAAGTTATTCTCCAAAAAAAAAATGCTTTTTTAAAAATTGAGGGGAAACACAACAGTCCATGACAAAATTAGAGCAAAAGAGGTGCTGAGTGAGCCTTGTACCGGTAGGGTAGTCAGATAGAAAAAATGGTCTTCCCGATTGGCACCTGTTGTAGCCCTATTGAGGAGTGCCTGGAGAAAGTCCTCAGTTGAAAATCTTGGTACAGATTGGGTAGGCTGGATCTTATGACACACATGCTTCTAAGCTCATAAACAAGCACAGAAAAATCCTATGGGGTACTGAATGGGGTGAGATGTTATGGACCTTCTGAAGTAGGATTAAGAATTGCCCCCATGCTGCTGCTTTTCCATGATACATTATGATATAGAATTCCCAAACCGTTCTTTTCTCACTTCTTTTGGTGATAGCACAAGCTCTAATTTTGGGACAAAATGGCTTGTATATCTCGTCTTCTCTGTTATATGCTACTAATTCACAACTGATCTACTGCAGGGTGTTCCTAATAGTGCTTTAAATAAGTGAAATGCCTGAGGTATAGTTTTACCAGTTCCATATCTACCCACTCCAGATTGACCAACCAGGGATTCGAATTCAGATCCAAAGTCCTACTCTGTCACATTCTGCATTCCACCATACAGTACAGTATGTACTAGTTCTAGAGGAAGTGAAAGAACCACCAAAATTCTATATAGAGATACACAGTATTAAGAGAGGGAGGGAATAAGGTGATAGATAGATAGATAGATAGATAGATAGATAGATAGATAGATAGATAGATAGATAGATAGATAGATAGATAGATAGATAGTCACTGTTAAGCACTGTGTTATTGTGGTAAACAAGAACAGGACTATTTAATTTTGAGGCCAACTTTATGAACATTGTTGCTGTCATTTAAAAGGTGATGTCTGTCATAACTTTTACATGGAATTTTTACTCCCTCTTTAACTGCTCGTGTTCTCTTGTAGCTGTAATGTTGTCCCTCAATTCCCTGTTCTCAAACTTGAATTATGTCTTAATCGTACTGGACTGTATATTGTCCCTCATTACTGTAAGCCACCTTGGGTCCTTTCCCAAGCAGAAAGGCAGGGTAAAAGTAATCTAAATAAATAAATAAATAAATAAATAAATAAATAAATAAATAAATAAATAAATAAATAAATGTAGAATCAGTTAGAGGCAGCTTTAAAAACCCAAGACCTCCCTATTCAGTTGCATGAAGCTCCAAGGATGCATGGACTGAATAAAGGACTGTGTGATCTAATTCCCAAAGCACAAGGCATCCATTGGGGTAAGTAGGCCAAATAGGCTTAAGGCCAACGTGGAAAGTGCTGAACAGCTCTGACTAGATGTTAGAGCTGTTCGGCAGTGGAATGTGATGCCACGGAGGCTGGTGGAGTCTCCTCCTTTGGAGGTTTTCAAGCAGAGGCTGGATGGCCATCTGTTGGGAATACCTTGTTGGGGGGTGGGGGGTTCTTGCATGGCAGGGGGTTGGACTGGATGGCCCTTGAGGTCTCTTCCAACTCTATGATTCTATGCAGTCTCAGGCCAAAACAGAGCTGGGCCCCTGCCTTTTGCTACATGGGTTGGAGCAAGTTCTTTTTCACTAAACCTATTGCCATCACAAATCTGTTAACCTCTCATGTGTTTCAAGGGATCTTGTTTTTCTTGCCACAGAATAACATCTGTATGGTAGTTAATCACTCATGTGGGGCCTGTCCAGCTGAAAAGAGGACTGCAGTTGAAATGTTTGACTTCAAGTGCATTTTCCCTTTTCTTAAACTTTCCTCTTAAAGGACACACACCGGTAGATGCACACACAGACGTCTATAGGCCCACCATCTATTTTTTTCAAAATTTGCACTCAGAGACGCTCTCAGATAGCTGGCTTCCATATAATATGATGAATGGGGTTCTTCAGCCTGAACGTTTACTTAATCGTGAAGAAAAACATAATAGAACAGGGGTGAGGGAAGAGATTGTCATTCGACATTTCCCATCTACCCAGACCTTTTTTATGGCACATCAGCCAGGAACAACATGGGCACCTCCTACCTACTTCCTGCCCAACAAGGGTGGATCCTTTATCATCTCACAAAGACAGCCGCAGTCTACCTCTAGCCATGACAGTGCTGCCGCACACAGTGCCCACCAAATGAAGCAACCCAGCACAGACCGACATTGGGGAGGGGGGGCAAAAAGGGGGAGAAAGCCACCTCCTTCGGAGTAAACCTGCCCACTGAATTTCCTATGTGCCAAAGGATCTGGGAGGCCAAATCGGATCCGGCTTCTCGTGTTGTCCTCCTAGCAAGCCACTGTTGCTTTGACAGCTCGTGACACAGGCACCAGGATACTGATTCTGTCACTTACCAATCAAGGAGATAGCCAGTGTTTTTCTTAAGGCACGCTCTGCTGATCACTATCTCCGAGCCATTCGTCTGTGGAGTCAGCTTGATCTGTGCTGTCCCATCCTTAATTCTTCTACCTCTCCCACATCTTCCCCCTCCCCCCCCAGCAGAAGCAGGAAAATGGAGGAGTAGCCAAGGCAGGGGATTGCATCGGCTTGCTACCTGCTGGGAACGTCTGCTGTTGCTCACACTCTCCATCATGTGAATCACACACACAACATGGCAAGGCAGGATGCAGTCGATCAGGACCTGTCAAAATACGGAGATGGGTCCTTTTACAGCAAAGATAATCTACCCCCTATAGCATGGCTTTGGCTATTGGCTGTGCCTTTGGACAGTGCCGACTCTCACTTGGCATCGATGCCCATAATAGACAGGGCATAGGGAAGCAACGCCGCAGCAAATACAGAGTGCGGAGGATGCCTGGCTATTGAAAGGCAGGGCTCTGCCACCTGAAGATGCTACAGCAAAGGAGCAGCAGAACCCTGCAACATTCCCCTTCGGCGAGCCCCCTCCTGTCCCCCCCCCCACACACACTCTAAGCTGATTCATCATTTTGCACCTGTCTTCCTTGTGCACAAAATAACCATGGAAGCCTCAGTGCTGAAACGTTAACACTTGTGGCTAATTCAGACGGTCCAAGTGACAACAGCTCATGGATGCTTCCCCAGGCATACAGAAAAACGCACGTCAGCGTTAGAGGCGAACAACAGATCCGCTGCCAGAGACTAAACAGCCTCCCAATGGGAATGATACAAAACTTTTCAATCCATCCAGCAGCCATCGCCATCCTCTCTGAGGATGATGCCATTAAAAAAAATGCATTCCCAACAAGGTGCGCCAGCAGGAGAAAAGGCAATCAATAAGATGGCCTGATTCTGAAGCTATGAAACCGGTGAGGAAACATTCTCTTAAGCCCAGAGTCTTACCTGAGAAGAAGAAGAAGGGCAAATCACAGCATGTGGAATACCATTATCCATAGGTCTGCATGGAAAGGCTTTTTTCTCCTCCTCCTGCTGTTGAGGTTCCTCAAGGGAGCAGCTTCCCAAAGTCTCCCATTTTACACTGGTCTCACTGGCAGCATGATCCACCACTCCCAAGGGGGAGGAAACCCTTTTCCAGTAATCTTCTTTTCCCTGTTTCTTCTGCTAAGAAGCACCCTCTGTTCCCCAACATCCGTAAGGAAAAAAAATTGCTTGTGAGGGGGATAGGGAAAAGAGGGAGGGGGAAAGGAAGGGAGGGAGAGAGAGAGAGAGAGAGAGAGAGAGAGAGATTCATATATAAATAATTAAATAAAATGAGGCAGCAAATTAAGGGATAGCCCCATCTACTGGCAGTCAGAATGAATGCTTTCCCGGCTGCCTGTTTTTGTCACATCCCTATTGCAGAAGCTTCATTGTTAATCACATATAATCATTCCAGAGGCTAAAAATATACTGGCCTTAAAGAAGGAAACGATAAGTTTTCATCTGATTGCTCCCTTTCCAACACGGACGGGAGCTGTAAAGCGACAATGACGCCACAGTAGAGAAGCCCAGCTAAGGGTTGCCTCCACAGCCAGGTAGAGAACAGACGATGCTGGCCCTTTTTAACTTGCTGCGTGGAGCAATTGAGAGTGAAAGCACTGGAAGAAAGGAGTTCTCACCTAGCATACCCAAGACATGAGCAGGCACTTCAGGGAGGAATCCTGCCTACCTTGGGTGTGACATCCAGTCTTTAAGAAATGTCCAGACCCAACCATTCCACAAACTGCTCACGCAAATGTCCCTGTGTCTGTTCCGCTTGAAAAAGAAAGGAAGGCCAAAAAAGTAAATATTATGGGTTGTTATGAAATATAAAGGAGAAAAAAAATTCTGGGCTACAGACTGAAAGTCATTTAACGTAGTGTTGCCTAAAATTTTATAGACACTTACTCATGGAGTACGTCTGCTTCAACTTAGTGCAGATAATTTCTAAGTGAATAGAGGGCACTAATATTTCTTCACACTCACCACCCCTCCCATGTTTTTCCACTGCTTTCTCCAATGGTGTTTCACAGAGCAGTGCATTGTAGGAAGGTATTTCATCATAAATTGGGGTGAGCATCTTGTGGCTGTCCAAATGTTGGACTGCATCTATGATCACTTTTTGCTATCATGGATTATTTAAACCAGGCATGTCCAAACTTCGGCCCTCCTGATGTTTTGGACCACAACTCCCAGAATTCCAAGCCTGTATTTCCAATGGCAAAGGACTGATGGAGTTGCAGTCCAAAACATCTGGAGGGCCAAAGTTTGTACATGCCTGGTTTAAACTTTTACTCAATTATGTGACTCTTCTTTGGGGGAGTCGTCTTAAAAATGAATAACAATCCAGAAGCACAGCTGTAAGGTGCTCTGTGATATGTATCAGAATGTTTGCCATTCACTAATATTGCTGTCAAGATTGCTTTTGTTTGGCTTTGAGGGCAGTCAGTGCAATGAATGGCGAGATTAGTTTGCAACAAGATGCTGTCTCTACCAAGAGACTAAAAATCAGGACCAAGGACAGCACCTGCAGTGGCAGTCTTCATTTGCATCTCAGAATCCCAAGCCTCCTTCAAACACATTTCCCTGTTCTTCTCTATTTCATGTACTGCTTGGGAGAATGAGGCTGTTTATGTTCACAGTGCACTCTGGGACAATGTCTTTGTGTTCCAGAAATAACCTTATGTGTGAAAAAACTCTTACATTTTTGTCAGGACTGGGTGTTGAGTGAAGAAGGATTTAAAAGAAATTTAGCAACGCCACATAACATGTCATAAATAGTGTTGTAATTAGAGAAAAAACTCTGCCTATGTGATACAATGACGATAGCTAATGATGCCTGGTGTAAAGAAGACCCTTATGAAGAAGATGAAACCCATGCTGTTCCAAAGGCCAGTCTTTAGCGCTGAGACCAGTCTTAGATATATTTTGCATCCAAGAGTAACTGGCTGTAATACACATTCTGTTCTCTCCAGTCATGGTAACCTCAGTGTAGCTGTGTTGTTATCAAGTGGTGCTGATCATTTCTGTGTCCTTTGTAAATACCTCAAATACTTTATAATATTTAGTCTCCAGGTACTGTGCAACAAAGGGTGAACATGTGGAGCAGTGGAGGGTTTAGCTAAGATGTTTATGAAAGAATCATAGGATTTAAAGGCAACAAGAAATACTTGCATTACAAGAGAGACTGAAATGTCATCTGTTCTGAAACCTGTTAACAACTGTTGAAACTGTCATAATTACGGTAGCATATCACACTGGGGTATATAAGGGGAACACTCTGCTTTGCTTTTGTTTTGTGTGATGGCAGGAAAGTGGATGTAAAAATCAAACAGGGTCAGTATGGAAAGTATCCCCGAAAAGCAGTGTTTTAAGCTGCCTTCTGAACATTAACAGGAAGAGGGGCAGGTGTAGCTCCACCGGGAGCTAGCTTTACAACATTGGAGCTGCTGCAAAGAGGGCCAGACCTCTTGTGGAAGACTTCCATGTCTCTTTTGGAGTGACTAAGTGAGTTGGGCAGGTGATTCTGGGGAGAGACATTTTGACATGTATAAAATCGTATTTTATTTAATTTTGATTACATAGAAAAGTTAGCAGTGCAGCTCTTTTGCATGCTGATATTGCTGTGTAGATCAACTTGGAAATTGTATTTTTTCAGGTTACAGTGAGGTGAGGCAGCTGTGTTAGTCTATTACACAAAAAACAGCAAAGAACCATTGTAGTTAAACAGTAGCCAATGTGCTTTGGCACAAGCTCTTGAGGACAGCAGCCCAATGAAGCCATCAACCATAACAAAATACTATGCCAAATATATATTATAAGGTACTTACACTTTGTTATTTTTAACTACAATTCCCAGAATCTGCCCAGCCAGCATGATGAGGAATGTTGGGAATTGTAGCCTAAAACAAACAAACAAACAACAAACAAACAAACAAACAAATTTAAACATCAAGTCCTAATTTTGCCTGTGTTCTTAGAAAGGCTGAAACTGCATGAAATGGAATATATTCAAACACAATTCACAGGTTTAAAGTAGAGGACTTGAGGGTGCAACCACTACCAAGGCAAAAAACCAGGGATAATGATAACCATTTAATCCACCATTGCATTAAAACCCCATCTCTATGGTATCTGGCTGTAGAGCCATATATTGGGAATTCAATTTTCCACTCTGTCTCCTACTAGTCAGGGCCGGCGTGTCCATTAAGGCGAGCTAGGCAGTTGCCTAGGGTGCCAAAATGGACAGGGGGCGCTGGCCACCGCCGTCCGCCCACCCCGCCCACCGCCCACCACCCCTTGCCACCCCGCCACCGCCACCGCTGCCCAGCCCCCAGCCCCCAGCCCCTGCCCGCCCCTGCCCTGCCCTGCCCTGAAACCCCCACCCCCCCACCACCGCCCACCCACCCCGCTCCCCCCTGCCCCTCGCCTAGGGCACAAAAAACCCCAGCGCCGGCCCTGCTACTAGTGTGTCGGTGAGAGGGACACCTGGAGGAGCAGAGCCGGACAACATCAGAAGGGCGGGGCTGAAGAAGAGGGACTCCCACCTAAGGCTGTTTAGCTGAATTGTTAGGTGCATCTGTTTTTTGTTTTTGTTTGTTATTGTTTGCTTTTTGTCTTTTGCCATTAGGTGTAGGTGGTAGGGACCCACAATGGAACTGAGAGAACAGGAAGGGGGGAGGGCAATGGAGGGGGCAGCCATTGAAATTGTGCTGGGTAGGGGAAGGTATGGTGGTAGGAGTGGAACATGCCTGCATAGGAGAAGAGGGGTTAGATATCTTACATCTATCCCCTCTTTTGGTCCCACTTCTAGCCAGAAGGAATCAGGGGACCATGTCAGCGAGCCCACAGGCCACATGGTGCTGTTGTTAAATGCCAGGTCAGTACAAAATAAGACCACCCTCATCCATGATGTCATTTTGGATGAGGGTGCTGACCTGGCATGTATTACTGAGACCTGGGTGGGAGAGGAGGGTGGAGTCCCCCTTTCCCAGCTATGCCCACCTGGGTACTCAGTCCAGCACCAGTGTCGCCCGGTGGGCCGGGGAGGTGGAGTTGCTATAGTCTACAGGAGTTCCATTTCCTTGGCCAGGCTTCCTGTCTCCTTGGGAAAAGGTCTGGAGGGCCTGTATTGTGTGTTGGGCTCACGAGACAGATTGGGGATTCTGTTGGTGTACCGCCCACCCTGCTGCATTCCAACAGTCTCCCTGCCTGAGCTGACAGAGGTGGTCTCGGACCTGGTGTTGAAGACCCCCAGACTGTTGGTACTGGGGGATCTCAACATCCATAACGAGGCTACCTTAACTGGAGCAGCTCAGGACTTCATGGCCACCATGACAACCATGGGGCTGTCTCAACATGTCATCAGCCCAACACACCAGAAGGGCCACACTCTAGACTTAGTTTTCTCAACGGGACTGGGGGATGGTGGTTTGGATGTGGAGGGGTTGGCTTTGACTCCATTGTCATGGTCAGACCACTTCCTGGTCAAGTTTAGGCTATTAGCAACTCCAACCCTCGGCAAGGGTGGGGGATCCATTAAGTTGATCCGCCCTCAGAGACTAATGGATCCGGATGGTTTCCTGAAAGCTCTGGGGGATTATCCAGCTGACATGATCGGCGCTCCTGTCGAAGCTCAGGTCACCTTATGGAATAGGGAGATGACCCGGGCAGTTGACATGATCGCACCTAAGCGCCCTCTCCCCCTACGCAGAGCCCGGACAGCTCCGTGGTATACATCTGAGTTGCGGGCAATGAAGCGGGAGGGGAGACGGCTGGAGCGCAAGTGGAGAAAATATCGCAGTGAGTCTGATCAAACACAGCTTAGAGCCCATTATCGAGCCTATTCCGTGGCTATACGGTTGGCGAAAAGGCAGTATTTCGCCAACCGTATTGCTTCCTCAGAGTGCCGTCCAGCGGAGCTGTTTCGGGTGGTCCAGGAACTTCTTCAGCCAGGAGATAGGGTGGAGGCCCAGGACCATTCGGCGGCACGCTGTGAGGAGTTTGCTGTTCACTTTGAGGGAAAAATTGCTCAGATTCGCAGTGAACTGGACTCCACTATTGATACAGTATCAAGGGATGTGTCCAGTGCACCGTGCTTAGGTCCAGTGTTATTGGATGAGTTTCAATTGTTGAGACCCGAGGATGTGGACAGGGTGCTTGGATCTGTCCGTTCCACCACCACGCTGCTCGACCCTTGCCCTTCTTGGCTAATTGAAAGATCTGCCAAGGGGGTTCGCACCTGGGTCCAAGAAGCTGTAAATGCCTCTTTAAGAGAGGGAGTGGTCCCTGCTGCCTTAAAAGAGGCAGTAATCAGACCACTCCTAAAAAAACCTAACCTGGACCCAGGACTGGTGGTCAACTACCGACCAGTAGCGAACCTCCCTTATTTGGGCAAGGTGTTGGAGCGGGTGGTGGCCGGACAGCTCTAGGCACTGCTGGATGAAATGGATTTTCTAGATCCATTTCAATCTGGTTTCAGGCCGGGTTTTGGAACAGAGACTGCCTTGGTCGCCCTGTACGATGACCTTTGCCGGGAGAGAGACAGGGGGAGTGCAACTCTGTTGATACTCCTGGACCTCTCAGCGGCTTTTGACACCATCGACCATGGTGTCCTTCTGGATAGGCTGGCCAGGTTGGGAGTTGGAGGCACCGCTTTGCGGTGGTTCCAGTCCTTCCTGGCTGACCATGTCCAGAAGGTGGTGCTAGGGGATAGTAGCTCTGCCCCTTGGCGTTTACGTCATGGAGTTCCACAGGGCTCAATACTATCCCCCATGCTGTTTAACATCTACATGGAACCGCTGGGAGAGGTCATCAGGAGGTTTGGGCTGAGGAGTCAGCAATATGCTGATGATACTCAGCTCTACCTCTCATTCTCCACCAATCCAGGTGAGGCGGTTTCTGTTCTGAACTCGTATCTGGGCCAGATAATGGACTGGATGAGGGTTAATAAATTGAAACTCAATCCAGACAAGACGGAAGTGCTGTTAGTGGGTGCTTCGTCAGACAGGCTAGAGGGCCACTTCCCTGTTCTGGATGGGGTTGCACTCCCCCTAAGGGACAGGGTCCGTAGCTTGGGGGTGCTCCTGGACCCCGGTCTAACTCTGGAAGCCCAGATGGACTCGGTGGCCAGGGGTGCCTTTCTCCAGCTGCGGAATATATACCAGCTGCGCCCCTACCTAGATGAACGGAGCCTCATGACAGTTACACATGCACTGGTAACATCCCGTATTGATTACTGTAATGCGCTTTACGTGGGGCTGCCTCTGAAGACGGTTCGGCGATTGCAACTGGTTCAGAATCGTGCGGCACGGCTGGTGAGTGGTAGGGCCACCAAGGAACACATCACGCCGATTCTGTATAACCTACACTGGTTACCAGTTGCTGCCCGAGCCCAATTCAAAGTGCTTGTTTTGACATATAAAGCCCTAAACGGCTTAGGACCTAGATGCCTGAAGGACCGCCTCCTTCCATATGAACCTACCCGGCAATTAAGATCTAGTCAGGGAGCCCTCCTGAAAGAGCCATCCCTTAAGGAGGTGAAGGGGATGTCTTGCAGGAATAGGGCTTTTTCAGCAACTGCCCCCAGACTATGGAATACCCTCCCAAATGAGACTCGCCTGGCACCGACGTTGCTAACATTTCGGTGCCAGGTAAAAACCCTCTTATTCCAAAAGTTTTTTAACTAATGATTGTGGGCCCTGATGGCAATTTTAGTGGTGTGTTTTTAATGTATCGTATTTATTGCATCTAAATGTTTTATTGTTCTAATTTTATTGTATTTTGATATTTTAACTGTTCATTCTGATTGTGAGCCGCCCAGAGACCTTTGGGTAGTGGGCGGCATACAAGCTAAATAAATAAATAAATAAATAAATAAATAAATAAATAAATACTAGTAAAAGCAAAAAAAGCAAAGCGTATTGCTTATATACCATCCTATCGTGTTTAAAGCACTCTCTAGGCAGTTTACAACTTAAATATGCAGGCAACACGCCCCCCCCCATTCCCACCCCATCCATGAACTGGGTACTCATTTTATTTACCTTGGAAGGATAGACAGCTGAGACAACCATGAGCCAGCTATCTGGGATTGAACCCCCGGTTTTGGCTGCAGTACAGCAGTCTAACCACTGCACCACGAGGCTCCTAGTAGATCTAGCCTGTGTGGCATTGGGCAAGGTACACAATCCCAACCCCCCACCAGCACCACCACCAAAGAAGAGAATGGTAAACCACTGTTGGGTACTCTCTATCTAAAGATCCAATATAAGTTGGACTGACCCTCTGAAGGAAGCCACAGGCTTGTGTTTACAAGTCCTGAGTAGGCTGTTGAGGACAGGACAATTTGGAAAATGCTCATAAATAAAGTTGCCATGAGTTGGAGGTGACTTGATTGCATACAACAATAGCAATTATATGTTTCTTCAGCCCTTTTCTAAAGATTAGAAATATAGACGTCTTCCTTCCAAAAGCCCACTGTTCATCTGGTTTAGAAAGATACATTTTTGTGAGTAATTTTCACACACATGGAAATCTTACTAATTGAATTTTCTGTTTAATAAACATTGCACAAGAATAGGCCTTGCTTATCCCAACTTTGTTCTACAAATTTAGTTAATGTCTTCTGTGAATCTGACCCTCCTATTGATGTGATTAATACTACTGTTAGACAAGACTGAAGAAATATACATGAATTTTATTTATTTATTTATTTGATCTATATACTGCCCATCTAAACAATGGTTACTCTGGGTGGTGTCCAACAAAAGCAACATACTCAAACATATAAAGTTACATAAATACATTAAACCAATATAATGATGGATTTCTCTTTACCTTCTATCTCATAACTAGAACGGGGTCATAGTCAGTGCCCTGTCTGAGGCCATAGTTCCTGGGCTGTTCGTAGGCAAGGGGTGTGTGTGGAGGGATGAGACATACCTACCAGAGGGCCGGCTGATGAGAGCAACCTGCACGGGAGAGGGGTGAGACAGAGACCAGGGTAAAGGAGGGAGACTGGGAGGACTGGAGGGCTTCCTTTTGGGAATCAGAGGGAGAGATGGAGGAGAGGGAAGAGATGTGGGGAAAGGCCATCAAAGCTTGGGATCCCTAGCTCTCTGCCTTGGCTGGGGTGGAGAGTGACTGGGAAAAGCCAAAGAACTTTGAGCCCTGACACAATAACACAGCACTATAGAATTTTCCATTTCCTTTTCCAGTGATGCACTTGAATAATCCATGCATTTGTCTATAAATTTAGGACTCTGAAGCTGCATTGCTGGAAACAGATCACTCTTTGCCAAACACAAAATAGCTGCCTCTCCCAAATGCCCCTCACAGTTCTTGATGTTAATAACTGGAACACCTAAGGACCAATCTGAGGAACAGAGTTTTCTCAGTTGCATCATCTTCTCTCTGAACCTTTCTTGCAGAGGTTCATCAGGCTCCATTCCTCTCTGCTTTTCGGAAGCCAGTTAAGACCATATTATAAAAAGCTGCCTTCTACTAGTGTAAATAATTGTCCTGAGGTGTTCAAATGGGTTTTATTTTGTGCATTTTTACCTTCAGTTAGTTTTCAGCTAGAAACAGGGTTTATTGTATTTTATTGTACTTTTGTATTTATTATATAGTGTTTTGATTTTATTGTACAGTATATTGTGAACTGCCCATATAGTGGCAATACAAATTGGTTGTTGTAATAAAACTGTCAGCAATAAAAGAGATTTTTGGCAAGGCAATATCATTGTACATTGTACATTGACCTTGATTTCAGACCAGGTTGGAGAGCTGGTGGATTATTTCACATTGATTTTTAATAAATCTTATTTTCAAACTTCATTTCTAAAGCATAATGTTTGTTTTCAGGTCTGCTCTCCCCCCACACACACCCTTAATGTTTTGAGCACCCTATACACAAAATTTCCCATCTTGATAGTGATACTTTAAAGAAGACATCTCACTCCACCTAGTGGTAGGGCTGTCCCTGCAAATGATATAAATAATATGAGTCAAGCATTTCCATAACAACAGTTACAGCTAAAAATCCAATAAGCTTTTAAAACCCAACAATGCTCTCCCAGGACATGCAAATAAATTGCTTTCTTTCACAAACACTTTCATTCCATTTATTGCCTCAGAATTATGTGGTTTAATTGTTTTGGCTAATTACGTATGATTTGGCATTAGAATACAGGTGAGATTTGGTTAAACAAACCTCTGTTTATTGATTTTTTTTTGAAAACTCTTTTTAAAAGCATGGCCCTATGAACGAAGACTCCACTTCCTAATAGCTCATGCTTGTCGACCTAACAACAATAGTCAGTTGTTAGTCCTGACTACAGTAGACCTACTGATGTGTGTGTGCGTGTGTTGTGTAGTTACAGTTGTGACCGACTCTTCATGACCCCATGTCCATGGAGTTTTCTTGGCAGGAATACTGGGGTGGTTTGCCAGACCCTACGCCAGGCGACTGCAGCACCTGGTATCCCCTGGTGGTCGCCCATCCAAATACTATCCAGGGCCGACCCGTCTTAGCTTCCGAAATCAGGTGAGATCGGATGTGCTTAGGGCATCTAAGGCAGCTGACATAGCAAGGAGTAATTTTTCTTCATTACAACCAAGAGAGTAAAGATGTTGGGTGACTTTGTTGCCTTATAAAAGTAACATCCTTCTCTACTCATCACCTACAGCAATTCTTTTAATAGATTACCCTAGGATCTGGTATCCCTAACTTGTTATGCCTCACTGATATACCTTCTCCACATTTTGGCCTCCCTCACAACCTCCTGTTTCTGTTCCATTCTGAAACTTCAGGTTTCTTCTCGTCTCTGAAAGTATATCCCCCACCCCTATATTACCATAATATAATATAATATGGGCATGATATCACTGGTATCACACCACTTAAAAAGCAGGACACAGATATCGCTGCATAATTTCCCAATGACGGTTGTACTAACGTCAGGAGCATGTTGAAAAAGAACTGTCAGCCATAATGAGAACTACAAGTTCTTATATATACAGTATTTCTAATATACATTTTTTTTAGCATGCTCCTGGATTAATTTACATCTAAAAATAAACCAGATTACTTAATTTTTAAATGTGCAACAGATATGAATCCACTATCAGATTAACAAGGATTGCCTTTTATGACACTACTTCTATATGTTTTTATTAGTGTTATTAGTGTATTAATGTGTTACAAAGCATTCTTAAAGATTAAGGGTAGAATCCTGGTTGATGGTTCTGCTTATGCAATTGACTATTGCGTGGGCAAAATCATGTTGGTAGATCTTGCACAAAGAGGCATCTAGAAGCTCCCTGTGGAAGCAGAAGCCTCCTTGTATTGAACAAGTATGCTCTGTAATCTGTGTTGTTAGGCATTGATTAGAAAATTACATTCTGGCAATAATCTAAAAATGGTGATACAGTTTCATTTATGGTGATACAGTTTCATTGACCAAAAGTCAGTTTCACTCAGTGTACCAAATAACTGCCTAAGTAGGTGAGTCCCCTACCATAAGATGCTGCCGTATATTAAGACTTTTAAGACCCTAAATTAAAGAAAGTAATAAATTTTCCCTTTCTCCTCCAACAACAGCAGGGGTGGTATGTAGGGAGTGGGGTAGAGGAGAATCCAAACTGACCTCGCTGTTTCACTTCCTCTCTGGGAGTGCTTGATTGCCCTCTCTGCTTTGTCCTTGCAGGATCAGACCCTTCTTTTCAGCATAGAAAGGCACTACTTAATGGGCTGCTCCAGCCCAAAGCCTGTCCCCACTGAAAAGAAGGCTTCGGTTCTTGCAAAAACAAAGTGCAGAGTTGCCTTCATGACATGGAAAGAAAAGGAAGCAGTAAGGTCAGCTGGGGTTCATCTCCACCCCACCTCCACCCCTCTGGAAAAACTTTCTTCCATGTATACGATGCCCCTTACTTTTTAGTGACATGACTAATGGTGTTGTATACTGTACAGGGAAAAGTACTGTACAGTATATACAAAGGAACTGTTTTTGTTTATTCTGAATTGATACTGACAAATCATTTATGCATAATAAGTGCAATTTTGACAATTAGTCCTCTTATGTTATAAACAAAAAGTTCCTCTTATACTCTTTGTTGGGCCCTAATATTTTCAAGAATCTCGGCTCCCTGACTCTTTTCCACTTTCTCTCTCTTCAAATTGTGATTGAATTTGTAACACAACTGGAGACAAGCAACATATTTGTTTATTTGTTTAGTGGAGAAAATAAATAAATGGTTTTTTAAAAAGTTATACAGTGGTACCTCGGATAACAACTGCCCCGGATAACGAATAATTCAGATAACAACTGCAAATTTCCGGGTATAGGGCTGCCTCTGATAACGAATTTTCCCTATGGGCTGCCTCGGATAACGAATCGCAATTCCTAGGTATAGGTCTGCCTTGGAGAACAAATTTTCTCTATGGGCTGCCTTGGATAACGAATCTTCCTATGGGCTGCCTCAGATAACAAATTTCCCCTATGGACTGCCTCAGATAATGAATTTCCAGCATGCATCAGTAAAAACGTTATCCCAGGTGGCATTGCATCTGTACCTTTAAAGTGCACTTTTTAAAGAGTTTTGAGCAAAAAAAGGTGTCTGTGCCTTTTTCCTAGGCTCCAGAACAGATTAAACGGTTTCCCATTCATTCCTATGGGAAACTGCGTTTTGGATAACAACGTGTTTCGGAGAACAACTAACCTCGGAGAACGAATTACCGTCGTTATCCGAGGTACCACTGTACTGTGTTGCCCTGGCAGAAAAGGGGAGTTGGCCAGAAACACAGAAAGATCTAAATATTTATTTTTTTATAACTGTAATACACAGCAAGGCTGTCTTTGACATCTTACAAAAACCAGCTCTTTCTTCCATGGTGTACTTATCTGGAAATCATGCTGATTTTGGAACCTGGCTTCCAAGTGATTCTTTTAATTGTGAGTAACCAGAAGTGAAGGAAAGGAATATGTATTCTCAGAGTAATTCTCTCCTATTAATGAGTACCTTGTACAGGAATATCCTAGTATCAAAAGAGGCTCTATAGATTTGAAAACCAGCCATAAAAGAATGGAAAAAGGAAGTTAGGCTAAAAAATGAAACCCCCAAACTGGAAAAAAGGAACTAGAAAGAAAATGTGGAGTAAAAAAGAAAGGGTGAAATGTATTTTGGATCATAAAAAACCTTGATTAAGTTAAGAAACAGAAAAATGAATGTCAGACTTTAAGAAAAAGAGGTAAAGAGGGGACAAAGCAACCAGAAAAGAAAGAAAAATTAATGAAATCTGCAAGTTCTCCATGGTTGTCCTCACCCATTTTCCCCAGTGCCCACACTGAATTTCTGTATTCCTCTCTATGGTTCGATGGCCAAATATAATGGAAGACGAAGAAATATCAAATGTGAAAGATCAGGAGCATCACAGAAACACTGGGAGCCAATCCATAATGAAAGTACAATGGAACTGAGGGAGCTACATGGTTTCTAGAGATGGGCGCTTTGTTTTGGAAGTGGTCGAGTTCCAAAAAGAAACACGGGAGCCCAGCTGGCGTTCAGAACTGGACCAACTCTTCCAAAACGTTTCAAAAGTGGCCCAGTTCCTAAATTAGGACACATAAGGATGTTGTTAAATAAGGCTTTGATCTCATATCCAGAACCAATGTTCCTTTACGTGTTGAATGTTGTCTATTTCTGAAAGCCAATTAAAATCAGAAGCCTGATTGTTGGTTAGAATGTAAACATTGATCTTCGTTATTGGCCTGTTTGCTGTGCCTCGCATACATGGCTGGAGGGCATATGTTGTTGAAAAGCGAAATATACTGGCCAAGAACTTTTGGACTTCCCTGGCAAAATCAATCATGCCAAAAACTTTTGGACTTTAAGTCTTCACACTGGTACAGTCCAATGAAGTGGTGTTTTGAGCCACAAAATCTCATGTATAGTATGATGATTTTAAGTGGTTTATAAAGGTATCGTCTACTATTGCATTTATATTCATTATTATTTATATTATTTACCTATAATTTATCTATATTATTTATCTCTGGTTATTTTAGCCTGGAAAAGGCAGTTTTTTTTTATTTATGTGACATATTTGTAGACTCTTTTTAGGGCCATAGTTTCAGAATCTGCTAAAATTGATTTCTGGGTTATTCTTCTCCTATGGCAGGAAGAAAGCAGAGGGAAGAATACTGAAGCCCAATCCTTTGTACAGGCTTTTTGCTATTTATTCATGCAGTTTTTAGGCACTGCTAGTGCTGATATGCATTCCCTTTGTCTCTTAGAGTAACCATGCTATGTTTATGGCTGGGAAATATTTTATCTTTCAACAACCCTGTCTAATTTACAGAATTTTACACAAGAAGGCATATCCAGATGTGTTCACCTTGCAGCCCTTCCATGTTTTCCATATTTTTATTTAGCAGAAAAATAAACGGTTAAGGGAGAGACCAAAACGGCTGTACCATGTGTTTTGCTTGCTAGCAACAGGAGCTTAGCTGAGAGAAAGCTGTTTACTTCACCTGTCAGTTTGTGCTTGAGATGATCTTGGAATTGGAGATTTACGGATGAATGTTCTTGGTCCTTTTTTTAAAAAAAAAACTAGGGCTAGAAGTACTAATTAGGCAGCAATTCTAGGCAGATGGCTGATTTTTACTGAAAGGAATGTAGCTACCAACAAGGAAGACTTCTGGAAGAAACTATGGTGAATGTTCCTTCATACAACTGCTTGCTCTGCATGGCTGTTGTTAGAAATCTAGAGGGATAATCTACAGACATCTTAATCCAATAGAGATATTGTTGAGCTTGTATCAGTTCTTGCCATCTCAGTCTTTGGTGATGAGTTAGTAGCAGTTTCAGTCTATCTGGAAGAATACATGTTCTCCGTCCCATATCTAATGAAGGCTATATGTCTGCTGCATGAGTTGAATGGGCTTAACAGATAATACAGTAATGAACCATGGTTCCTTGTAGCCTTGACCTCTACAACATGAAATCTCATATTCATTTATTTTCAGTCCTTTTCCCCCACTGGACACTGGTCTTCATTACAGTTATTCCAACTTTGGATGTGTCAGCTGAGCTCTAAACAATTTTATTATGTTATATCCGATCCCCTGGGTTCTTTATCCAATAAATTCTCTTTCCAGCAATAGCTCTTTCACCATTTATACAATTTTAAATTATCACTTGTAACAATTTTATGTGTTTAGCTATAAAAGCATTTATATTCTGTCTTTCTCTAAAAGAAAATGCCCAAGAGGATTAATGGAACATGAAAACAGGCCAAAATAAAGCACAAAGAAGGACAGTGGGTGGGATCCAGAGTATCCTTTGTTCAAAGGTGAGGGTTCTCTCTGTTTGCAGATGCTTGTGTGAGAGGAAGCAGGGAAGATGATTTGGGCTGACTGCTTCTCCCCACTGCCCTCAGTGCCACTTCCCATATATTGAGAGTAAAATTTGGAAAAGTTACTTTTGGACCATGTTGTTGTTGTTGTTCAGTCATTCAGTCATGTCCGATTCTTCATGATCCCATGGACCAGAGCTCTCCAGGCCTTCCTGTCTTCCACTGCCTCCCGGAGTTTGGTCAAATCCATGTTGGTTGCATGGATGACACCGTCCAACCATCTCATTCTCTGCCATCCTCTTTTCCTTTTGCCTTCAATCTTTCCCAGCATCAGGGACTTTTCCAAGGACTCCTTTCTCCTCATGAGGTGGCCAAAGTACTGGAGCCTCAGCTTCAAAATCTGTCCTTCCAGTGAACATTCAGGGTTGATTTCTTTCAGGATGGAGAGGTTTGATCTCCTTGCAGTCCAGGGGGCTCTCAAGACTCTCCTCCAGCACCACAGCTCGAAAACTTCAATTCTGCGGCGATCAGCATTCTTTGTAGTCCAACTCTTACTTCCATACATCACTACTTTTGGACTATAGATCCCACAATTCCTCTGTCACTATGGGCAATGGCCACAGCATTTCTAGGGGATTCTGGGAACTGTCGCGTAAAACATAACTTAAAGGTATCTGGTCTGGGGAACAAAAGCAACCTGTTGAAGCATCTCCTCAGGGGACGCGGGGCTGTGAGAAGAATGAAGGAGTGGTGAAAACTCATAATACTTCAATAAGTGTTCTCTTCAGGAAAAGAAAAACAAAAACAAATCAGGGCAAAACTGTAGAGCAGCTGATGAAAACGGGGCACATCAGATAAAATACATTATCCAGGCAGACTTTCCTTTTCAAATGGAAGCCAGGAGCAAAAGGGGACTTTTCATTAAACAAGGAGGGGGTTCCTCATCTAGGCCCACCCACAGCAATAGACACCCTTCTAAGCCTCAGCCAGAGCCCCCTCAGCTAAGAAAGAAGCACTTCCTCATTTATTTAAGTGTGAAGTACAGTCCAGGCACTGAGTGGAATGCCCTCCCTGAGGAGATTTGTCAGTCCTTGACATTATATTATTTCAGGCATCTGGCCGACACATGGCTGCTCCGGAAAGCTTTTAGCTGATTGCACTTGTTGGAGTTTGTTATGTTTGTGTTATTGTACTGGCCTGGCCTTCGTAGCTGGCGTCCTTGTGGTTATTTGATGTTTATCCTTTTCTCTCTCTTTTTTGTACTGGATGTATTTCAGATGCTGCGTTGTTTCCTCACACAAGCCACTTCTGCGTTGACTTCGCTAAGTTAAACGGGATGTCACTTCAATAAACAATTACATAAGCAAGTTAAATAAAGAATCGTTTGTGCCTATGATGCAAAACTCAATAAGCTGAAGAGGTTAACACAGAATATTCTGTTAACAATCAAGGGTGGATATGGGCAACAGAAACACAGCCCTCCAGGGCATGGGGGCAACACCAGCACCCAGCAAGGCAGTCCTGGAACCATGTGGCCTAGTTTCCAGTTTTCCTTTCTATTATCTATTCCTAAACCGGGGGCAGCCATGTCACTGGCAAGACCAAGGAAAGAGAAGCGGGGAGAAAAGGCGATGGTAGCTGAGCGAGAGAGGGAGGGCCACCGCTCTTTTAAACGAATGCCTCGTGCATTTTGGGTCTTCCCCAGCATCTCTTGTCCTTGTGTCTTTGCGATCGTGTGAGCGTGAGCGAGCGTGCGCGCGCGTGTGCGGGTCTCTGCCAGGAGGAGCACGGCTAGGAAGCTGTTGATTCAAAAGCGAGGCTTTTGAAAAACTGGTCCTTCTCCTAGATTCATTTGCCAGTAGGTGGAGCTGCCACGTTAGGTGCTGCGATCTCTTCCCCCCACCGCAACCACCACCACTTTTCTCCTTCTCTCTCTCTCTCTCTCTCTCTCTCTCTCTCTCTCTCTCTCTCTCTCTCTCTCTCTCTCTCTCTCTCCCCACCTCCTAATGAGCTGTTTTCTGCTATATGTTGGGTACCATAGAATGAGGCTGAGAACAGGAAGCGGAGGCAGAAGCAACGAGGTTTCTGGAAAGGTCTCGGTGTGGGTTTTTTTTTTTTTTGCCCCCTCCCTCTTTTCCACGGAGAATGGAGGCATTCGAGTGAAGCGGCAGCTGCAAAGCGCTATGGTCAGGAAACCTGGACCACGGCGGCCGTCGGAAGGGTCTTCGCCTGATGGATGCTGAGAGCCGTGATTTGGCCCTCCTTTCGCATCAGGTAAGCGGGCGGGCAAGCCATTTCCTCCTGGAGACGACCGGCTCTTAGCAACCTTGAAAATCTTCACAGAAAAACAAGGGACCCGATGCTAGCTTTTGACAGATAAATCAGAAGAGTACCGGGGATGGGGGGATGATTTAAGGCCGTTTCCAATTGCCCATCTGTAGTGATGCTGGGCGATTTTGTGATTTTATGGTTCTTCCTCCCTCCCTCCCTCCCTTCTTTCCTCCCTCCATCATATTGACATTTCTTTTTCTTCCTCTTTTCCTTTCCACCTGGCTTAATGCTACAATCCTCTGTGCGCTTGCGGTGGTGGTGGTGGTGGGGAGCCTCACTGAATTCCTTGGGATTTTTTTGGAATAAAGATGCAGGGGGTTGCTGCATTCTAAAATCTCATAGCGGCCCTAGGATTTTAAATATAACCTTGTTCCAATCTTCTCCCCTGTGGCCTGGATCAAACTGCAAAATGTGATGATGAATAAAGTCAGAGGCAGTGTTTTAGACTTCCAGCGGAGGTCATGCTGCACCTGAGGGGAAATAATATGTACTACTGTTCCCTTGTTTTTAAAAAAACCTCTTATTTTGCTGTGGAGTTCTTGCATGTAGGTGCCACATTGCAATATCTTATCTATGCAATTTTTAACAGGGCTGGTTTTGAAAGAGGAATCCATTTACCTATGTTCTTAGAATGTAACACTAATATGCCCTATATCTGTTATTATTTTCCACGGTGAGAAGGTTTGGTGAAGCATCCAGATGAACGTGGCATCCAGATGAGTGATGATAAAACAAGGCCTCATTTCAATTCATGAAATAATCTTCCCTTTCACGTAAGACATGTGTGAGGCAAGCAATTGCAATGATTTCAATTGTTCCCTTCAGGAATATCCATTAATCTATCTCCTTTGACAATATTAATAGTGTTATTTGTTGTAGCTAAGTAACAGGGCTTTGATTCTGGAAAGTATGTGGATTGGGCCAGGTTGCTAATGGTATCAAATCAATCAGTCAACGTTGAAATGTGTGGGCTTGATAGTTATGCAGAAATGTCTTGTTTGATTTCCCGCCCCCACCTCCAGTAAGGTTATAATATTGAAATGATAATGTACTTCGTATAAGGCTTGCAAGAAATGGTGTAGTACACCATGCTGTCAACATTTGGTGGTATCCTGCATAAGCAATAGGAGTTCCCCAAATGATGGCCTACATTGTTCGGAATTGGAGGACTAGCTTCTGTGGTTAGTTCTCAAAGAAAATGGGGCCATGAGAATTAGCAAATTTTACATTTGTAAAGAATGTGATAACGTTGACTCAGTTATACAGATTTTACCTATAGATAGTCCCTAACTTGACTGAATAATTGGTTAAGCCAACAATTAATATTTAAAGATGTAAAGATTCTTGCTTTTGTTTATGCTGACCGGCATATTTTGCTTGATTTGTATCACTGCATCTCATGGAGCGTGAGAAATAGCAGCCTGAGGAACGTTAAAATTCTCTCAGTCAATCTGCCTTCCAGCTTGCTTGTGTTACAAAGTCAATGCTACTTTGTAATGCTTCATCCATCTCTTTTCTTAATGCACCTAAGGTTATACTTGCACTTCATCCAGCTGTCTAATATAAACTGATCTCTGGGATTGGTTTAGGTACAATTACTGTGGAGTGGAGACTTAGAGGTTGTGGCCTTTCGGTCTATGTTAGGTGTGTGAGCTGCCTTTAATATACAAAATGTCTTGGCTTCTTCTTTTTTTTTTAGCCAAGGGCAAGAATGAGACGATGTGTCATAAGCAACATGGATCAGTGATGGGAATCCATCACTAATTAGCAATGTCGGCTCTCTGTCAGATTCTTATCCTGAGCGAGGATTATAACTCCTAGGATAATTAGAGTCATTAGGGTTTATCAAGATGATCAGCTCAGGGCATGGCCCTAATTTATCTTGTGATAGTTTTGTAGATCCTAGTTCAAAAACAGTGGCATGATATTTGGTCTACCCGTAAGGGATGGTGGGAAAAGCAGGCTTCAATACTAAGAGGGTGGATGGGAAAATAATCTTGCCATGTGTGGACTCGAGAGGGAGAGGACTGAATAAAGTGTTCTCTTAGAGCTGAAATGACATTGTTCCAAAGCAATAATTGAGTTTAGGCAACCACATACTCACTTATAATTTCCCATGGTATCAATATAAATAGATGGTAAACCAGTGATCTGGGACAACCAGCAGTGTGGAAAAGCCACTGTTTTGTAGAGTGTGCATGAATGTATTTACCTTTTTGTTACTATCCATGTGATCACCAAGATAGCTAACAGCAAATCAGGCATAAAACAGGAACAGATTAAAATATTACATTTTTTTCAGAGAGAACACCAGTCAACAAAATTGAATTTGAGAAGCAACAAAACCTAAAACAGTCTTCAGATAAGAGGACTTATGATGTTGGATTTGTTCAGGAACCATAGTGTCATTTTACCAGGAGAGAGGATTCTCATAGATGCAAATGGTCACTTGCACACAGACAGGGATTGTGGAAACTACCCAAGGTTTACACCAAGAGAGTGAAAACTTCAGCCCTCCAGATGTTCTGGACCACAATTCCCATACTCCTTTATCGTTGGCAATATAGGCTTGGAATTTTGGGAGTTACCATCCAAAATATTCAAAGGTTCCCCACACTTGGTTTACACTGAAGGAAAGAAAGGGTTCACCCTGAAAACTGCTTATGGAATCAGAGGTTTATCTCCACTAATTTTATTTTGTCTTGGGTGTGCATGGTTTACTTTATACGAGTCCGTGTTTCTCCTCCACCAGCAGTTTTTGTGGGTTTATAGTCTTTCGAGTGCAAATCAACCATTTTCCCTGGCATCAAGCATGTGAGCTATCATTATTGTGCAGTAATGAAGAGACTGCAGCTGATATTTTGGTGACAAGGTCCCATTGAGTTTAGTCATATTGGTTCCCATAAAATTCTGCAGCTGTCTTTACCTTTCCTGTTGCTGTTGCACCCTTTCCCTGTATCATTGTCTTCTGCAGTTGTAGATACCTTAGCAAATAAGCTGTTTGTCATTACCTCCTGCATCAGCTGTTCTGGGAGTGGAATGTAGGGGGAGTGACAAGGCCAAAAGACAGCTTCTCCATTAAAAACTGCATCGCTACGTTAAGTCATCGGTTTGTAGAAAGAATATACATTATATTCCAATGTTTAGCATATTGGAGTCTGAGATTCTGTAGACACAGCTGATATGGAGCTGTTCTCAGAAGTGGCAAGTTCATTTATTTTCCATATTCCAAAGGTTGGACATCCTACATAAATAGTTATATGTGAAGAAGCTACACTGGAAACTGGTGCTATATATGTTGAGGTTAGGAAGTCAATGACAGAACTCTAACAAAGTATTTATCATTTCATCTCTGGCTCTCAGCTTCTGGGTTGACCTAAGTGGTATTTGTAGTGAGCCATCACTACCATATGTGCACCACCAAGGCCACTATCCTAATGCTAGTCTCATCTAGAGCAGGCCTGCCCAACAGGTAGACCACAGGCTACTGGTAGCCCACGAAGTGTTCAAAAGTAGCCCACCGGCCATCAATAAAAAAAGTGAGGGGATAAGTTCCTCACCCCTCCCTCTGCCATCCCAAGAACCACCACTGCCCCAGCAAAGTTCTGGGTCTGCCAGACCACTGTCTCAGCTGAGTGGGGCAGTTCAAGGGCCATGGCGTGTTGAAATCTGTTCCCTCCAGAACGGATTAATTGCTTTTCAATGAGTAATTATGAAATTAATACTCATTTCTATGAGTAATTATGAGTATGTGCTCGGAATGGATAAAATTTGTAAGCTTTAGTGTAGTAGCCCTCAGGCACTTTGGGCCGGAAAAAGTAGACCTCGGCCTGTTCAAAGTTGAACAGCCCTGACCTAGAGAATAGGAACATTTTAATCAATTATGTTAAGGTAAGTCAGCATATTTGTAAATCTTATTGGGTTAATGGGTCTACTTGGGACTTGTAATAGTATACTGTCCATTGTATCATTTAGGGTTGTGAATAGAAAATGTAGCCATGTAGACTAGATGCCCCTTTACAACTCTACCCATCCTAATATTGGCTATATATTGGCTATATATTGGCTATATTGACTAAGAATAGTAGAAGAGAAAGTGCAATATGTAGAGAGCTGTTTGTGATAGTTGGATGGGTTTATAGCCTTCTCTCCATCAACCATAATAGGGCTTTCAAAGTAAATGAGATATTTAAGGAGTGGTTTTATCAATTTCTTCCCCTCCCCTTTGAGATCCCCTCCCCAATGGCTAAACAGGAAGTTGTCCCCAAGTGTCCTGAATTCTAGTCCACCACTCTACACTGCACCACACTGGTTGCATCCTTCCCTACCCCTGGTGTCATTGTTAATACAAAAGTTTTAAAATATATATGAGCTTTGGGCTTCTCAAATATCATTTTGCTGGTATCACAGTTTATTCATGATAAATGCATCTCTCTGGTTTTGCCTGCTAGTTCTGTATGGCTTTAGAGATTGTTTCTCTTGTAGTCAAATGTCAGAGGGTACAAATGGCATCCAGATTCAAACCTGGACATGAATGTTATGTCATGGGTTTTGTTCAGTAGAATGTGAGTGAAAATGCCCCTGCTAGCTCACAATTCTGCTTCTTTGTGTATTATACCAGAAAATGTATTTGAGTTTGATACTTTAGTACGATGCAAAGTTAACTGAGATTGAACTATTATTGCCTATATTTAATTCTTAGTTCCCAACTAGAGTAGGCCCACTGAATCAAATCAATCTTGTAAACGTTTATTTCATATCTCATTATTGATTCAATATATGGACTCTGATTGAGACCAGCAATTGGATTTAGGCCAATTGGTGGAAGAAAAAGTACAATATCCAGAGGTCCATGTGTTCTCTGTTGTTTTTTGTTGTGCACTGTTAAGTTGGAATCACCAGCTTGAGATCAGTGGGGGTGTACGTCTAAATAGAAATGTATACAGTTTCCTGTTGTACATCACAGAAAAAGTGTTTTCATGTTTATCAGTATTATGGATATAAATGTATTTGGATTATGTAAACAGTGATTCAGAGTGCATTTATAATACAAATGCTGCCTATCACGAAGGGGAAGGATGAGAATCTTTTTAAACATCTTTTAAAAATAGTCCCTGGTACAAGCCTTTTCTCTGTTCTGAGTAATGGATGGACCACATTCTAACCAATAGAAGGTTGCTCTCTTCTGTCCTGTGGCAAAGCCAATCTGAGAATTGTGGGTGAATTCCACTTTGTCTTAAGTTGGGCATTACCACTGTAATTGTGATGTTTCTCAGGGTGGCCTGATCGTTGTTATGAAAAATGCTTTCTTCAACAAGTACTATAAAGCTGGAATATACTTTTCACTGTCTTTTGAAGAAATTCAATAAGTATAGATCGTGCTTTCACTGCCAGAATGCCTACGCCTGTTGAATTTTTGACTGGCACACAGCTGTAAATGGCAACAATCTTAATTGATCTGGATGTGATCTTTTAAAAAAAGTTGAAAGCATATTATTACCATCCAGCCCAGTGTAGTGTGTTTGGAATATGAATTTTAAAATATTTTATAGATAGGCAGTTTGGTGAGTACACTGTAAATAAACAAGGCAGTGTGTCTTCTGCATAGACATTTTTACCCTCTGGTCCTTAAATGTTTCCTGGGTCCCACATTCATGGAAGTGGGTGGAAGACAGTTTACGTTTCTCATACCTCCTGATGCTGGAATACCCTTTTCTCTTTCTAAAGAGCGTAGATGTTGTCATCAGTCTTTCCATTGTGGTTCCAGAGAGCAGGGAGCTGGGTGGCTTGGCATAAGGTGGGAGGTAAAACTCAGGATAAAGTGCTTTTGTGGGTGGGGGAACAACACCAAATACCAATTAATTAGTAGTATTATATTCTGTTTCACGGGTAGTTACCAGCAAATAATGAGTCTTCCATAGCCTTCAACGGTATGAATCAAGAGCAGATTTTTTAGAACCAGTGGAACTGTGAGTCAAGCTTTACATTCCAGACAACACATGATCAGAACAGGGAGGCTTGTAAGTGCTGAAGGATGTCTGATTGTTATCACAGGAACTTTGCACCTTTACTTTGCTTCTTTGTTTTATGATAGGTCACGAGGAAGAAACCATGGGTTTTGTTTGCAGATATGCTTGCCTATCTCTGTGATCATGTCTGGATCACAAACATGATTTTAGTTTCTGCTGAGATTCTTATTTAATTTTACTCTGTTTCATTTAAAACATTTATATGTTGCTTTTCTCCTATTTTCTATCTGTAACATACAGGTTGACCCTCTTTCTTCATTAATTGGCATCCATGTGCTTCTTACTCAATGTGTCCTATTCATGATATGGTAGTTCAGTATAAACTGCTGAGGAATGGGAACCAACAGAAGGTCATAGTCCTTTTCAGAATACCATTGTATCTGCTGAAGGTGGAAGGGTCACATCTGCTGTCCAAAGCCCCAGTGATGATGCACGCTGTTATGAGTTTACACTGCGAGATACTTAGAACTCGCAAACATGAGAACCATACCTTGATTCCATCGCTGTGTGGATAAGCTTGTTTCTCACTATCACTCCATTGTTTGCCTCTGGGAGCATATCTACAAGGAACATGTTGAACTTTTGCACCAACTATAAGAACATAAGAACATAGGAAGAGGCATGCTGGATCTGGCCTAAAGCCCATCTAGTCCAGCTTCCGGTATCTCACAGTGGCCCCACCAGATGCGTCTGGGAGTGCCCGAGACTAGATCTCTGTCTCCTGATACCACTCTCCTGCATCTGGTCCTTGAAGTACCCAGGTTTTAAGCATGGAGATTACACATCTCCATCATGGTTTGTCACCTGTGATGGACTTTTCCTCCAGGAATCTGTCCAGTCCCCTTTTGAAGGCATCCAGGCCAGATGCCATCACCACATCCTGTGGCAGGGAGTTCCACAGACTAACAACACGCTGGGTGAAAAAATATTTTCTTTTGTCTGTTCTTACTCTCCCAGCCCTCAATTTGAGTGTATGTCCCCTAGTTCTTGGTATTTTGTGAGAGGGAGAAGAGTGTCCCTCTATCCACTTTACTCACGCCTTGCATTATTTTGTATGTCTCAATCATATCCCCTCTCAGGTTCCTTTTTTCCAGACTAAAGAGCCCCAGATGTTTTAGCCTTTCCTCATAAGGGGGGGTCCCCCAGCCCAGTAATCATTTTAGTTGCTCTCTTCTGCACCTTTTCCAGTTCCACTATATCTTTTTTGAGATGCAGATCCAGCTAAAGTAGAATAGAATAAAATAGAATATTGTCAAGATATAAATAGAAAAAGCAAGTTCCTATGCATTTGTCTAAGAAAACCAGTTGTACTGTTGAATCTTTACTGTGAAAATACATCTGCCAGAGTCATTGGAATTTAGTACAAAATATTGTAAATCAGCTCTGGAATGCCCCAAGATTTAGCTGACCACATTTACTTTTGTGCAATTGTTTTTGTATAAGAAAAGCACTTCTTCTGCAGTTTGTAGTTCTCAGCAGGGATCTTAGTTTCATAATGGCTGAAATCCAGTGGTAATTCACAGACAAAGTAGGCCCATTGACTTCATTGGAACCTATGGAGGAGATGACTCACCGAGGCCTCACTGATTCAGTGAGCTTAGTCTAATTTCAATTTACTGCTGAATTTCAGTCTAGGGCCTAGGCTTACTTTTGAGAACCAGTGTGGTGTATTGTGATCTCAGTAGATCTGGGTTCAAATCCCCACTCTGCCATGAAAACACATTTGTTGTCATGTGCCATTAAGTCATCTCCAGTTTATGGCATACCTTGATTATGGCAACCCCATGAATGAGTGAGCTCCAAAATGGCCTGTTCTCAACAGTCCTGCTCAGCTATTCCAAACTCAGGCCTGGTGTTTCTCTGGGGAGTCAGTTCTGCTTGTATTTGGTCTTCCTCTTTTCCTACCACCTTCAACTTTTTTCAGCTTATTGTCTTTTCCACAGAATCCTGCCTTCTCATGATGCGCCCAAAGCAGTATAGCCTCAGTTTCAACATTTTTGCCTCCAGAGACAGTTTAGTTTTGATCTAGGCCCCATTTATCTGTCTTTCTGGAAGTCCAAAGTAGAGTATCTGCGAAGCTCTCTTCCAGAACCACAGTTCAAACAAATCAGTTTTGCCCCTCTCCTATAAGCTTTTTAAACTGTCCAGCTTTCACACCTATACATGGTGATTGTAAATAAATAGTGTGGATGGTCTGTGGATCAATGTAGAAGATGCATTGGGAGGTGGCAGTGATAAACTACTGTAACATTTCCCCAACCTCAAAAACTGTCTTAGATTGCAGCAAGTTGGAAACAACTTGGCAGCCCATAGCAATGTAAGTATTAATTTATACACATTTTAAGAGATACCGACAATTTGTCAGATTTTCCCAGACTGACACGCATTTTTGAACTGATGTTAGTCTCTGCTCCTCAATATATTTTTTGTTCCTTTCCCTTTGCCACTCCTCTCAGTAATCTCCCATCTTGCCTCCTATATGCTTAGAGAGGTATTTAGGATTTTCCATATCTTAACAAAATAATCTGTGGATAACAAGAGATAACCATGTTTTGTAAAGACTTAACTGTGCCACATTACCTACACTGGTAAGGCCCTGGGTTTCCTTACCACGTTACCTACACTAGAAAGGGGCCGGGTTGCCTTTCAACCATTTGTGATGCTGGATTGCTGCTGTATGCCTTCTTTGGGAAGTCAAAAACGTATGGTCATTACTGATGGATTGGAATGCTTCCTATGGCTCAAATGTCACAAACGTTTAGTTTTATTCCCAACCCACCTATTGTGTAGCTTTTCTATTTTGACATTGGTTGGGTGTTAGTGAAACAGTTGTTTGAACAGTCTATCCATGTTCTTTGGTGGGAAGAGCTTTTAGAATGCTGAAAATAAATAGCAAAAAAAAGAGAGAGAGAGAAAGAGAGAGAGAGAGAGAGAGGGTTGGGTGGCCATTATTAAAATTAAAAATCCTAAGCTTTTGCTATCAACCTCCTTGAAGATAAACTATCCCAAAATCCAAGATCATGGGATAAAAACTCGAATGTAAAGGGATTTTTGTGTGTTTCTGGAGATCTTAGATACTCTTCAGAAGCATTAACAGAGGCTTTGAAAAATGCAGACAATGCATAATTCTGTTTTCCTGTTTTAATTATAAGGTCTGAGGTGTGATTTGTGGATGCCACTGTCGGATATTGTAACATCAAACACCATGTCTGTGAAAGGAAGTGTGTTAAGAGTCCATAAGACTGAAAAAAATGGCCAGAATCCTATTAACTGCTGGAGGTTAAGCATACTGGGTCATACACCATGGTGTGTGTGGGGGCGGGGGCGGGGGGCAAATGTCTACACTGATATCTTGGTTTGCAGCAATTCACAACCAAGATGTACACCAATTGCATTATGCCAAACTGGAGTTTATACAAAGTGGCTGTAGACTCAAATAGGTGGAGAATTTTTGTTCAACCTCAACTCCAAGGCACCCTAACAGACTAAGCCAGCTTCAGGGCTGAGGAAAATTATAGTCCACTGTCATCTGGATGGCCAGTACTTACTTAGTCCGGGCAATATGCAGTATTTTCTGTTGTTCTGTTCCACATCTCCTTTCCTGACACTTTAAGTTTAAATTAAGTGATTTCATCTTCTTTAGTTTGGAATACGACCACATGTTCTTCTACTCATTGCTGTTTCTTTTAAAATGAGCCAAGAAAAAAGAATAGCACATAGCTTAACATCTGAGGTGAGTGTGGGAGTTAGAACTGAGATAATCATTTTCATTCTTATAATCAGTGGTTTTCCTCATTAAGTACTCAGACCCTGTCTCAGAAAAGCAAATTGGTGAGTGGATAAAACATTGGCTTCTAGATCTTGTGTGTGTGTTCTATGCCATCAAGTCAGAACTGACGTATAGTGACCCAAGCAGGGCTTTCAGGGAAAGTGAGGCATTTGGGAGTTCCACTCCCCTGGTGAGTTTCTGTGTCCAAATGAGGATTCAGACCTTGTCCTTCAGATTCTAGTCCATCATTCTATCTACTACACTGCACTGGAAATCTACCTCTTAGTTGGCTATAAAGCTCCATCATCAGAATAGGTTTTGTCACATGTGTTTTTTATCTGTCTTTGAGCAACATTGAGTCTCACTGTGTTTCATGAAGCTTGTTTCAGAATAAGTATGCTTAGGCTTGCTGTCTTAGGTCTGTGCAAATAGTAATATTTTGAATAGAATGTTTTGGGTAGTCTTTGGGCACCCAGTGGCCTGCTATTAGTTTGTATGTCTGCTGGCTCCTAATCTGCCTTGCCGGAGTTTGTTTGTGTAGTTTGGCTGCTGATGCGTTATGCATATTTTAATTTTATTTTATTCGTCCTTTACTATATTATCACAGCTATTATTTTCTTATTACTGTATTTGATCCGCTCTATATGGTGTTTGTATGTTTGAGCAAGTTGTCTTTGCAACATGTTGTACACTGCCCAGAGCTCCTTCCTAAAAATTGGGCGGTTAATAAATAAATAAATAAATAAATAAATAAATAAATAAATAAATAAATAAATAAATAAATACCCTGCAAGATGAATACCTAATGGGGATTCCTGCATGGCAGGGGTTGGACTGGATGGCCCCTAAGGTCACTCCCAACTCTATGATTCTATGACGATAAAACCGATAGACAAGGAAAAAATTCTGGAAATAGGAATGCTTTGCAAGACGAAAATCCGTTAAAAGTCATTTTCCTATGGAAATCCATGCTTCGCAAGACAATTTTTTGGGTAAAATGAAGTGACCTGTAGAACGAATCAATTTCATCTTGTGAGGTACCATGGTACCTGTGTTGTGTTGGAGAAGCAATTGTGATATTCTGAGTTTTGATTAGATTATAAGGGGTGGTTTGGCATAGAAGAGTTAAAATATGAAGATGCAGGTTAAAATAGCTTAGGTTCATGTTCGTCTTCAGGTTGAATTGCTTCTGCCAGTGGAACAGAGTGTGTGGTGATTTCCTTTCATTTGCTGGTCACTAAAAACCATCTAAGAAATCCTGCAGACTCTGTATTGGGGTGACACAGAGACAGCTGCAGGTAAGGCAAGGTGTCTCATCTCAGTGGTCAGGTGCTAGTGTGAATTTTGATTTAGCTCAAAGAACGCCACAAATATTACAGCACAGTGTTTATTGACATGTGATAAAAATAAAAAAATCTGGATTAAAGCTTGAACTTCATCATGGGTTAAATGGCTGAAATGTGCAACTGGAATTCCACCCTAAGTGGGTTCATGTTTACCATGCTGTCTCTTTTGAAATGTGTCATCCAAATGTGGTGACACATTATCTGCCACTGTTTGGTTGCCTGCATAGTTGTATCTAGAATCAAAACAGCCAAGAATGATTTACTGGGGTGTCCACAGTCTGCTTCATGAATTGCATGAAGGAAATTTAGAAGTTTAGATAGATAGATAGATAGATAGATAGATAGATAGATAGATAGATAGATAGATAGATAGATAGATAGATAGAGAGAGAGAGAGAGAGAGAGAGAGAGAGAGAGAGAGAATGTGGTATACCCAGTTGGGGGAGCTAGAGCCAATTAGGTCTGAAGAAAATCAAATGTAGAAATTACTGACAGTGACAATTACATTTAGGGATGGGCACGATATGGAAAAATAGTGTTTTGTTTCATTTCGTCCCCCCGTGTTTCATTTTGTTTCATTACAAAATGAATTGTAAAGTAGTTTTGTTACAAAATGAAACAAAACATTATGCTCCCCTGGGTCCTAAAGGAGCCAGGGGAGCAAGCAATTTTGGGTCAACACCCGTAATTTGGAAAGGTTTGGGGGTCAGGGGACTGAGTTACAGCTTCCTCTCTATATTAGTTAAACGTGCCAAAGACATTAATTCAATTAAGTACCCCCATCTCCTTTGGAGCTTAATATCTTAGCACCCAGAAACCCTAACATTTCCAAATTTCAAAGGGTTCCCTAGAATCACTTGAGGAAGTTAAGCCTGTCATTTGCATGCCTGGGATCAGTAATTTTCCATTGAATATTTTTTTAAAAAAAAATGTATATATTTTTAAAAAGCACTAGCTGGTGTTTTGTTTCATTTCATAACATTTCATAACCTTACGACACGACAAAACAGCATGTCATTTTTTGTAAGGTGCCCATCCCTAATTACATTACTAACATTGGCCATTCACAAAAGAGTTTGCAGATCACAAAAACATCCTTGCTGTATGTAAGCCAGTTAACGCAAGTAATATGATAAGAAATCTTGACTGAAGCCTGCTATAGTAAAGCAGAGCCGTGTGGTTAATTGTAATTCATCTGTCTTTTACTCTGACATCAGTTGGACGTTTCTTTGCTCCAGGGTGGTCAAATTACAGTCAGTAACAAGAGTGTCCTGGAAAGCTGAAGTGTTCTACCATTTGTTTGTTGAGAGCCGCTATGGCTGATGTCAGTTTTATGTCAATTTATTATTTTGCTTGAGTTTGTCCTGTTGGTCCATGTAGCATGCGAAAGAGCATGGCTGAGAGAAAGTGTCAAGATGAAGTGAATGTGTCTTGGGCATTGTGGATGAGAGGACTACAGTTTCCTCCCATCTTGGTACCCTCTAGATATTTTTGGACTGCAACTTTCTTCATCCCTCAACTGGAGCAGAGTCTACAAGCAGAATCATATAGAATAATGGAAGTTGTAGTCCTAATGGTTTGGAGTGCAACACAGGTTGGGGAGAGGTTTTCATTGGATCTTATAATAATCTGAAATATGGGGACAGAGTTGTTATAAGATCAGATAAATCTTTATTAATCCCACAAAGGGGAAATTTACTTGTTACACAGCTCCCAATACAAAGAACAAGCAAGAAAGGTAGGTGCACAAAAAGTATAAAGCAAGAAAGAAAAATAGATAACAGAAATTAGAAAAAAACAAAAAAACCCAATATACAAATATACACTATAAAATTTGGATATGAAAAAATTAAATGTTGAAAAAAAAAAAACTACAATATGCCCCCCCCCATATGAATAGCAGGTTAGACTGTAGACTTATAGAATCTAACAGCAGTGGGGAACAAAAGACCTGCAGTAGCGCTCCCTCCCACCCTGGGGATGTCTGAGTCTGCCACTGAAGGGGGTATGCAAACCTTCCACTGTCAGGTGCAGTGGGGTGAGAGTATTGTTCATAAAATGGATGTCAGCTTGGCCAACATCCTCCTCTCTCCCATCTCCTCCACAGAATCCAGAGGGCAGCCCAAGACAGAGCTAGCCCTCTTGACCAGCTTATTCAGTCTGCTTGTATTCTGCTCAGTACTACCTGAACCCCAGCAGACTACAGCGTAGTAGAGAGCTGAGGCTGCCACAGAGTCATAAAAAAATCTGACTTTGTTGCAGTGTCTGCACCCTGTGTTTGAATCTTCTTTATATGACCTTTTGTGACAGATGACTACCTCTTTTAGGTTGCAGAATTATTTTCTCTCTACCCTGACTACTTCAAGCCTCAGGATCGTATAGGATTTCCATTAACCAAGGTGGGCCATAGTGTCAAGATCTTCCATTTGAGTGGGTTCAGTTGGGAGCAGCACGTGACAGCAATGACCTTTTGTCATGTCCTGATTTTTCCTATATTATGTTTATCCCCACCACCACCCCTGACATCAGATGGGCATGGTCTAAATGTTTAAATTGAGAGGCTCTGTCTAATAACAATGTCTGTCCAATTGTTTTGTAAAGCTTGGCTATGCATACTAGGTCTGGTGGTGTGTTCTGGGTGGAAGCAAAAAGTATGCACTTATATGTGGAAGTCCGTATGTTTTTTTTTTTTGGTAGTGTTTAAATGTCCATTACATAATTGCACATTAGTAGTCACAAGTGAATCTTTGTGCGGGCTGCCCACATTCAGGCTGAAGGCAGGCGAAGCTGCTCAAGCGACTCTTTTCTATAAAGCCGGATGAAAAAGAGGTCATCAGTGTGCCACAGGTAGATGACATGTGAAAGTGTTGTTCCAAGTCATGTGCAAACATACTGTAAAACCCAACATGCAGATCTTAGTGGGAGTGCACTGAGTGGCACAGGTTTATGCCAAGATCTGTTGCAAATCTGTCTGGAATGATGTTCCCAGTGCTATGTAGTCCATGGTTATGGGATAAAGCAGGGGTCCTCAAAATTTTCAAACAGCAGGCCGGTCCACCGCCCCCCAGACACCACTGGGGGCCGGACCGCAGTTTAAAAAAAAAAGGCTGACATGGGGAAAGGGGGGAGGGAGGGGCATGGCTGTGCTCCCTCCCCCCTCCCTCGCTCCACAGAGCAAGGCAGCAGTTCAGAGGGGGCTGGCTGGGTGGGAAGTAGCTCTGTTTCCCCCTCAGTCACCTGCCGTCCATCCCTCCAGCAGTCCACTGCCATGGCTGCTCTGGCTCAGAAGGCTGGGTGGCACTGCCTCCGTCTGTCCCCCTCATTGCTCACAAGTACAATAACACAGGCGGCAGCCACACAAGGAAGGCAGGTGGGCAGGGTGGAGGAGGAGCAGGGGCGGGGCCTCAGGGCCAATGGAGGGAGTGGGAGACCTTGCCGCAGCCCTCCTGTTTTAAATTGCCCCGCTTGGCTGCACCAAGGGCCCCAACCATCTGGGCAGTGGGTGGGGGGAGTGGGGGACATTGCCATGCCCTCCCACTTTAATGCCCCACTAGCCAGCATGCTGATCATTTGGGCGGTAGTTGGGGGAAGTGGGAGAAGTGACATAGCCCACTGCTTTGAACTGCCTCAGCAATAGAAGCAGCTGCGGAGGCTGGCTTGCTCGCAAAGCAGGGGGTAGGTGGGGGGGTTGCAATTGGTCCCGGGGGCTGGATTCAGGACCTTGGGGGGGCGCATCCAGCCCCAGGGCCTTAGGTTGAGGACCCCTGGATAAAGTATCAAGTGCCTAACGTAATTTTCCATGGTAGGGGGTATGGCATTCCTTGGGAGAGTGGATTGCATCAGAGCCTGGTACAATAAGTAATAAATGTTGGTTGCATGTGGCCTGAGAATTGAGTCTTCCTTGCCAGGCACCTGAATTATGATAATACAAATGACTGAGGCTATGGGATGCTTGGGATGCCCTGGTTTGAGTACTTGGGATAGCAGATGCCTTTTTACGGTTCTTGAAATGTGTAGATTTGGTCTTATTCATGATCTAAAGATTGTTTCTGAAGCAATGGATGACTGAGAGTGTGTGGGAAACTTATTTTCTGGTTATCTCAGTCCATATAGTGAAAGAAGTACAATATTAACTATTGTTACAGACATCATGCTATATGTTTTGTTTGTTGTATGCTGTCTATTGGTGTACTTGGGGGAGGCAATTGTGCAGTATCCTAGTCTATGTTATGATGAAAGTATCTCTTCATAGAAGTCTCTGAGTCGCCAGAGATGGCTACCACTTTAGAAATTAATACAGTACCCCCCATGCTTATTGCGGGGGTTAGGGTCCCGACCCGACCCACCATAATGGAAAATCCGCAATATGCTGGGTCACAACAGGACTGGGGAGCCTGTTCAGGGCCTCCTAGACTTACCGTCTCCAGGTGCTGCCCCAAATGGGCCTACAACAGACTTCCCGGGCCTTGTCGGAGGCCCCAGAAGTGGTTTCCAGCAAACCGGAAGTGCCGTCTGGATCACTGGAAACCATTTCTGGGGCCTCCAATAGGCCCAAAAGCCCGTTGGAGGCCCCTTCGGGGCAGTGCCAAGCATGGGGTCAGTGCAGGAGGCCTCAAACAGGCCCAGGTAGTGTACCCCAGGGGCCCTAGCCTTTCATATACTGAGATCCTGGGAGAAATATATAAATTGGATAAAAGGGAAGCCTGAGAACGAGAAATGGGCTAGACTATTCCATCATGCCTTAATAATGTTCAACATGAAAGATAGTGATTTCCTGCTGGGGGAGGGGGTCAATGAGGAAGAGACTAAACGATGATGTAATGTTTTGGAAAATTGTAAAGATTGAAATATATGCTGTAACTTCCTCAATAAAAAAGCTTAAAAAAAAAAAAAATATACTGAGATCCTGTGATATACTGGGACTGCAGCATATGAACCGCAAGATGGCGGGGGACCACTGTACTGCCAAGTGCAAGGAAGTAAACAAAATAAACCATGCTGGCAAGCTTATAGCAGTGCAATACTAGTATGGTAGATGGACCTGGACTATTTGAAAGGGAGAGAGCAACTTGTATGGCATAATATAAATTAAACTAAGTATAAGATGGATTTAGGAATTTTGATATGGGATTTTTAATGTCCTGAAAAGATGATGAGTTTTATAGTGTTCTGCTTATATACTGCCCCATAGTGCTTTATCCACTCTGGGCAGTTTATAATTTAATTATGCAGGCTACACATCCCCCCCCCCAGCAAGCTTGGAAAGTTTCCAACCTCAGAAAGTTGGAAGGCTGAGTGAACCTTGAGCTGGCTACCTGGGACTTGAACCCCAGGTCTACCTGGGATTGAACCCCAATGCCTATACTGCAGCTATACTGCAATTTTAGCTGCAGTATAAGCATTTAACCACTGTGCCACAAGGCTTTTTTCACTCATAAGAAGTATAGTCTCTATTTTGCTCACTGCTAGAGGATCATCCTAAGGAGTAGCATTCTTTGCCTCATGCTAAGTCATAAGGAAATCATAAGAACACTGGATATGGGCAAAGGTTGGATGAAGCTGAGGAAAGAGAAGCAAGGGGTTTGAACTATACTGGTAGCTTGGGAAAGAGGGGATTAACAACTGTAGTTGTTAGAAGTGTCAGAGTGAATCTCTGCCGTTGTTATAGCATGATTGGAAATTATTAGGGTGATGGTTGTCTGCCATCTTCTTCAACAATGAGCATCATCATTTCATGTGGAAGAAGTGGAGTCCTGCTGTGTTGGGGCGTAGGATAGACTGTGAGAATCGAAGGTGAAGTCTTCCACAGTGCATCTTTGGGAATCCTAAGTATAACCTCCATGGTGTTGTTTTGTTTACCAATGTCTTGTGAAGGCTACATGAAGGTGGGCAGCCCCTGATGAACCAGTACTTCTTTGAAGTCAAAATATCATGCAGGAATGCTGTGGTCATAGTGTTGTGTGATATAGAATTGACCACGTGATTATAATGCCTTCATAGCAGTGGAGAATTATCTAGTCATCTGATTAGTTATTTTTTTAAATGTTCACCATAGCTACCAGGTGATCAGCTATTTTAAAATGTGAATTAAAGCATTAGTAAGCCATAGGCACTTTTCCTGAAGAACAGAATGCCAGTCTTTCTTAACTTTACACTGCATTGAGGGTTTGTGTGTGTGTGTGTGTTGTGTTGTTACAGTCGTGACCAACTCTTCGTGACTCCATGTTCATGGAGTTTTCTTGGCAGGAATACTGGAGTGGTTTGCCAGCTCCTACTTCCAGGTGCCTAAATCATTCAGCAGATCAGAAAATGAGCAACTTTTTTTCTCATTGTTTTTAAAGGAGTTTTGGATCCAAGTTTGTGATGTGGCGTGGTTTTCAGAGAAACTCATAATTAATAGCTCTCTCCCCCTCCCCATGTATACAGTAAATGCATATCATTATTCTGTACAGTTTTAATGAAAATTATTCAAACCCCATTGCACTAAGGGGGCAGTATAAATAAATAAATAAATAAATAAATAAATAAATAAATACATACATACATACATACATACATACATACATACATAGATTGCAAATAAAGTTTATTGTCCTAATAGATGTTTATTTGCCTAGAAGTTTATTGGCCTAGTAGATGATGACAATAGCTGATGTCATCACAGTGATCATTTTTGTTTGTGGCTCCAGGCACCACAGTGTCTTAGACCAGTGTTTTTCAACCTTTTTTGGCCAAAGGCACACTTGCTTGATTAAAAAAATCACGAGGCACACCACCATTAGAAAATGTTAAAAAAAATTAACAAGGGGGGGGAGGAGTAGATTGAGCCGTGGCTAGACCCCCACCCCCTGTGCACCTGGGGATGATGGGCTGTTGCAGGACACACCGGGTGGGCGGGCGACCTACACCAGGAAGCCCAACACACCCACACACCCACTGAGCCCGAGCACACACACACACACACACACACACACACACACCGGAGGCGTCGTCGTCGGGGCCGGGGCCGGGCGGCGTGCCTGGTGACGGGGCGTCGCGGGGCTTCGGGCGAAGCGGCGCGGCTGCTGGCGTGCCAGGCTCGCTCCTGCTGCTGGCGGCGCGCTCGGCGGGTGTGCTGGAGGGCAAGCTGCGCGTCCAGGCCCTGCCCGCACCTGGGCGCCGACAAGGGCTGCAGCATGTGGCCCGGGACGCCGCCGCCGCCCTGCGCCGCCACCACAACGGCGCTCGCCTCCAGCACCTCCTCCTCCTCAACAACGCGTGGGGGCGACTGGCCGGTGGGAGCACGCGCGGGGGTGGGAGGACATCCACCGGCCGGCGCAAGAGCCTCTTGGCGGGCGTCCTTTGTCCACGCACCCAAGGAGTCCACCCGTCGTTCAAGAGGCGGGCGAGCGGGCGCACAGGAAGGAGAACCGTGCCTGACGGGAGCAAAGGGCGGCCCCCACGCCAGCGCCACTGCCGCCGAGCGCTCTTAGCGCGCCGCACGGGCGCCACCTCCGAGTCGGGAACGGGTGACCTCGTTGCCCAGCTGCGGGTGGGAGCGAGCGGCTCCTTTTCCCGCCAAAGATGCCCCGTTATGAGTTGGCTGCGGGTGTGCGCTGAGGTAGGGAGGAAACGCAGGGACGCTTTCCCGGCTCTCTCCCCGTCCCCCGTCCTCCCGCTCGGCCACTGGACACTTCCCATGCTGGCCCCACTCCCAGTCGCAGCAAGCCATGCTTCCCCCCCTCCCTTCCTGTTTTCCGTCCGGGCGGCAAGTCCGTCTGCTTTTTCTTCCCTGCGGCAGTGGTGTGCGAAGCTGGAGGGGGAAGAGCAGTCCCCATTCCGCCTTGCCTTGCCTTGCCCTGCTCTCGCCCCCTTCCACGGACGCGCGCCACGGCACACCCAGCAACATTCCGCGGCACACAAGTGTGCCGCGGAACAGTGGTTGAAAAACACTGTCTTAGACCATCACTGATTGGTCTCTGACCTAAACAGGCATCACATAAGCCTGCCACAATTTTGCAGTTAGACTCATTTGTAAAAGATGAGAGAAAGAAAGATAGATTAGTGGGGAACATGGTGATGGTGGAGAAGAAAAATACAAAGAGAAGTGGAATTAAAGGAGATACAGTGCACCCTTGTATAACAAACAGTTTGAATAACATAAAATCTGTACAACATAAAAATAACGGAGATAGGGGAAATTTGCTTAACAGAATCACCTGTGGGGAAAATCTGTACAACATAAAAATTAGGGATTACTCTGTTTTAAATGCATTCCTATGGGAAATTTTTATAAAGGAAAATTTGGTTAATAGAATTTCATTTGGAATGAATTAATTCCTTTATGCAAGGTACCACTGTACATGTAAAAGTTCCCCATTATATCCTGATAATGAGCTTACTAGGTATGGGCTGGATAAAACAAATGTAAGATGGATATACAATTGGCTACAGAATTGTACTCAGAGAGTGATGATTAATGGTACCTTCTCTAAGTAGGAGGAGGTAACAAATGGTGTACCCCCAAGACTCAGTCCCGGGTCTGGTGCTCCTCAACATTTTTATTAACAACTTGGATAAATGAGTACAGGGAATGCTTGCCAAATTCTCTGATGACAAAACACTGCATGGAATAGCTAATACCCCGGAAGACAGAAACAAAATTCAAAATAATCTTGATAGTCTGGTGCACTGGACTGAAACCAACAGAATGAAATTTAACAGGGATAAGTGCAAAGTACTGCACCTAAGTAGAAGAAACATAATTCACAGTTACTAGATGGGGCACACTTGGCTCAGCAATACTACATGTGAGAAGGATCTTGGAATTCTGGTACAGTACTCCCCTGTTTATTGTGGGAGTTAGGTGCCTGACCCACCCGCGATAAAAGAAAATCCACAAAATGTAGACACCTCAGCAAACTGACTTTAGGCTGCTCCTGCTGGCGTGCACTTCCAAAGAGAGGCTTTAACCTCCTCCCGACACCTCAGCAAACAGATCTGGGGCTGCTGCATGCTGCCAGGAGTAGCCCAAGGTCTGTTTGCTGAGGTGTCAGGAGGGGGTTAAAAGCCATTCTTTTGAAGCATGCTTCTCTCAAGAAAAAAATCTGCAATACACTGAGACCATAATATATGGACCACATTGTGGCAGGGGACTACTGTATATCATAAGCTTTACAGTGTGATGTGGCCACAAAAAGTCAAATGCTATTTTAGGCTGCATTAACAAAAGTAAAATTTCCAAATCTCATGAGGTGCTCGGCCCTGTCTATTTAGCACTGGTGAGGCCTCTCCTTTAGTACTGTGTTGAGTTCTGGACACCACACTTCAAGAAAACAAATTGGAACAAGTTCAAGGGGGGTGACAAGGATGATCAGAGGACTGGAAACCAAGCCCTATGAGGAAAGACTGGAAGAACTGGGTGTGTGTAACCTAGAGAAAAGAAGACTGAGGGGTGATTGGATAGCACTTTTCAAATATTTGAAGGATCATCTTACAGAGGAGGGGAAGAATCTGCTCTTGATCATCCCAAAGCGCAGGGCGTCCCAGATTTCTTCTGAATATCAGGAAAAATTTCCTAACTGTTAGAGCAGTACAACAATGGAACCAATTACAGTACCTCAAGAGGTCGTGAGTGCTCCAACATGGGAGGCTTTCAAGATAAATTTGGGGAACCACCTGACAGATATATTTTGATTTGTGTTCCTGCGTGGAGCAGGAAGTTGGACTTGATGGCTTTATGGGCTCCTTCCAACTTTACTTCCAACTTTACTATTCTATTATTCTTTGTACAGAGAATTAAGTAATGGGCAGGCTGGGAACAGTTGTGGATCCTAAAAATAAAACCATCAGATATCACTCTGCCTCATGCCGTAAATGAGCCCTTCGCCAAGCTAGGGCTCCTGACACGTGCTGCCATACAATTCCTTTATTTCCCCAGACAGAATAGCCATTGGTCTCGCTGAGATATAATGAAAAGCGGAGCCTGCTGCATTTTAAAGGTAATGTTTTGGGAAAGTTGCCAAATGACTGGTAGTGACAGTTAGCAAGAATGGCATTCCATTCTGGTTCTTACTCACAAAGTCTGGCTCCTTAGAAGAAATGGATACCATCACTACCTTGCCATGCATCCAGGGTGACCATATATTAAAATCAAAGTACTGAATCTAAAGATGCTATGTCCTGCTGAGGACCACATAACAAAACTAGACAGCTAAAGATGAAAGCCAGAGAAATGGAATCCAAAATAGAAACTTAATTTCTTATTTTTCTGGATTAAAAGCATTCATCCAAGACTGTCAAATGGTTTAACAGATTCTCTACACTAATTTTTATCTCTCTCTTTTTTTTAATTATGCAAGAGGCAACAAACGTTTTAAGTCATGAAGGCTTATAAATTAGGTTGTATTGTTTTTAAAGACATTTCAAAGGTTATGTGCTGAGAAGAGTGAGTTGGAAAGCCTTCCTGTGGCTTATCAAAATGAGCAATAGCTACAGGTTCCACTGCAGGTTTCAGTACTTAAATGACAGTCCTTACTAGTGAAATAAATCATGTTGAACACAATTAGATTTACTTCCAGGCTGTTAGGCTAAGATTGCTAGAGAACTTAGTGGTTTAGGCATCTCTGACTGGGAAGCCGGAGATTGGGGGTTCATTTCCCCACTGTACCTCCTTGGCAGTGACTGGACTTGATGATCCAGCCCTGCAGTTGTAAGGTGATGATGATGATGATGATTACCCAGTTAACCTGAAGAAGAGCAAAGCTCTTGAGAAGCTGCAACTGCAACTTTGAGAAAACATTACTCATAAACTCCAATATTAGACTTAATTGTATTTCACATATATACTGTATGTTCAAGTATCACCACTCACTATAGCTCATGAAGATGGTATACTTATGCAAAGATATTTTTGTGCCAAAGGTTTCTCATTCTTTTAAAAGGTAAGTGTGTGTATAGATATATTCAAATTTTATGTACAGTATTTTGATAATCTAGATATCTTCCTCCTCTAGATTTCGCCTCTTGCCAATGACTTTCTTCATTTTTGTATGGTCTTCTTTTGGTGTCTTCTGTTTTTTAACTTACTGTAAACTGCCCGGAGTTCCTTCGGAAGACAGGCAGTATATAAATAAATAAATAAATAAATAAATAAATAACCTAAAAAGAGGCTGTGATACCTTGGGCATATCATGAGAAGGCAGGAGTCCCTGGAAAAAAATAGCAACACTGGGGAACGTTGAAGGGAAAGGGGAAAGGAGGCATCACATGAGATGGATTGAGTTAGTAAAGGCAGCCATGGCCCCACATGGTGAACTCTGCTGGAACAGCACAGTCTGATTCAGCACTCCCACCCTGAGCCATGTTCAAGGAACTCCAGTTGCATATATTGTTTTAATTAGGCCAATAAAGTTTTATATTGTTATCATTAAGTACACAGGACAAGGTGTAGAATGTGATGTGCTTTGTGGCATAAAGAGAATCTAACCAAACCTTGAATTAAGTTCTTCTGAATGTACTTTCCATATATGTGTCGTATTTATGCCAATACAGGTTATGATTTGATTTGATTTGAAGTCATGGACCTCCTTGTACAAGGCTTGAGCAGTGTGAACACCAGAATCTTTTAGAAGTCACTAATTCATAGGGTCACAACATGCTCTGCTTCTGTGATTCTCTCCTACTCCTTCCAAGTCTTAGGAGACTGGTTTTGGAGAGAAGTAGTGACCTAATGCAGGGTTAACGACTAAATATATGCTTTACTCTCTGTATGTCTTTAGTCCTCTTTTGAAGTTTCTGTACCATAAATTTGAGGTTCTGTCAACTCTCTTACAAACCACAATCTGTAAATGCAGCTATTTCCACCATTTCTTTATGTGGGTATTATTTATTTAAAATGTGAAGGTGAAGGAGAATGAAATCAAGTTATTTCCACAGTTTACACCAGGGAAGTTTTGTTGTGAAGCTTCCTCTTGGTTATATTAAAATATTTCTGAGAGAGAAGAAATCTTTAATTTAAAGCAGCAAGTTTTGGTTGAAGCCATACTTTTGTTTTTGGATAAGCAAAGTTTGTCAGAAAAGCTAGATTGATAATGCTTCATGAATAGGAAAAAAATAAGTAAAGCCACAGGGGGAGGGGGATTAAATAAATTTGACACCAATAAAATTATACACTGTAGGAGTCATTAGATGTCAGCAGCAGCCAATTATTCACACCTAAATAAGTAAGGAAGACAGTTTTATGATTTAAATAATATTTATCTTAGGTTTTCTTTTGGGGAAGAGGGGAGAGATGAGGCATCTTGGATCAGTGACCAAAAAGCAGGAATGCTTGCTGTACACGTTTTTTACCATAGTAATATCTTGGTTTACGAGCATAATTTGTTCCAGAAACATGCTTGTAAACAAAAGCACTTGTATATCAAAGCAAATTTTCCCATAAGAAATAATGGAAATTCAAATGATTCATTCTGGGGCCCCAAAGACACACAAAATGCCAAAAACCATCGAAGAAGTTGGCTAGTAGTCTACATCCACATCATGGTTGAGGTATCTGGCTGTGGAATCTGCTCTGCTTGGGACTAACAACTGGATTTGTCTGTCATACTTTAAACATTCAGGTGGACAGGTTTTATACTGTGCAGCTTTATCATGCACATCTTTGGTTTTCTCCTCGCTACTGGTCTTTTGCTTTTATGGAGAGCTGAAAGTGAAGTGCTTTTTGTCCTTCGGAATCAAAATTGCAGAGAGCATACAATACAGGTTTCGTCTTTAGAAAGAGACCCAATCAGTCCAGTTTATTTCTGGATTGAGTTATTTGTCCAGGTATAAAATACCCACCCGCACAACATTTAAGAATTTACTGGGGGGGGGGGAGTTATTTATATTCCACAGCAATGACCTGACATGAGGAAGCAAAGTAGAAAAGAGAAAGGATAAAGAGAGTAAATAATAATGAGCAGTGCTGTAAAAGCAACAAAGGGCTAAAACAATTTGAAATTTAGTATTAGACTTAATCCACTATCAACATTGCAATATTGTTTTAAAAGCTTAACTTTTCTTCTGTATTGAGGCTCTTCAACAATATGGGTTAGAGAGTGCATTAGTTAAGAGACCCATGATGGCTTGTGGTTCGAGCAGAGTGTGTGCATCCTCTCATTTCCTGGTTCCCCACCCCCCCCACCCCCACCGCTGTTTCTACTGTGAACTAGAGTTGCTCAAAGAAACACCACTTGTTTGCTTATGTCCTTCCTTCCTTCCTTCCTTCCTTCCTTCCTTCCTTCCTTCCTTCTCTATCATCTATCTATCCACCCATTTTTCCCATGTATAGTTTGTAAAACTCCAATAAAAAGCAAATTTCTGCTTAAAGTAACAGTAACAGAATAATAAAATTGTTGCAGAAAAGAGAGACAAAACATCAGTATTCGTAAAGAATTTTTAAATTTGTGGGGTGGTAAATAACACGTGGAATTCCATTGCTGTCCAGGTGAAACACTTGCTGAATTAGCAGCGTCATTACCAAGTGATGAAAAAGACGTAGAACGATAGACAAAAGGGCCTGCTAGGAAAGAGATTTCCATACTTGGGACATCATCTCTGTGCCCATGGTAGCCGTTGTAACGGAATTAGGATGATAGGACATAGCATGAAAGGAAATTAGCATGATGGGACATAGGGTGATTTTTAAGGCTCGATATTAATGGTACATTTTCGGCTTTCTCCCAACGCTTATCTAAGGTATGCATTTGCCCAGTCAAAACAAGCCAAGTTGTACAGCTAACACTGGACAATTGTTTCACGTGACCTCTGGAAACTGCACAGAGCTGGGAAAGTTTATACTTAGGCTATGAAAGAGAGATTGGCTTAGAATCCAGCTTCAAGATGTAGTTAGCTAAAGCTAGTCCTAGCCAGCCTAGGAATTGAAATTTACATAGTATTAAGCTAGTAAGAATATCTTAGATTTTATTATTTTCAGGCAATATTATATGATTGTATCTGATAAGCATTTTTATATTTTTCATTGATTTTATAAGTTGTTTTTTTTTTCATTTTTGTAGCTTAGAATAGTGAATAAAGCTATTTCATTGAATTGATGCTCTCGGATTATTATTTTTCTTTAAAAGAACTCACAGGGACTCATGAATTTCTCGGCCAAAGACGCTCCTACCCATGGGTTCCGTTACAGCCGTCATCTCAGAACATATCTGCCTTGAGTCTAAACTGTAAAAATGTCTCCAGTGTTCCAGTGAACTAGGTATCATGAGAATTTCTAGCTGTCTCCATCCATGCGGCATTTTATGTCATATGTGAAAATCAATCCATTTCTGCTTTTAATTTTCTCAAGGTCCTCTCTTCTTAATTTGAAGAAACACATGGTAATATGACTGGACGCTAAGGCCTCCCCCCCCATTACCTTTTTTGTGGGAGCCATAATGCCAAGAATCTGCTGAAAGGAGAAATCTGCCTGCTGTCAAATATGAGACACCTTGAGTTCTTCTTGTGCCTAGAGGGAAAGAAGATTTTTTAGTCTATATCCATTGTGTATTCTACCCAAAGAAAATATACATACGAGCAGATCCAGTGGCTCTGTTTCAACACTGCCCAGAAGTAAAAAGGTAGGGCACATTTTCCCCTTTTAGTCTCCACTTTGTTTATGTTTCATTTTTGCCTTAAGAAGTGTGAGCCGCTTCCCCATTTTTACAAATGTCTAGTTCGACATGTTGTTTGTTTGTTTGTTGTGTGCCATCAAGTTGGAAACTAACTTAAAGCTACTTTAATAGGGCTTTCAAGGTAAGTGAGGCATTTAAGGAGCGGTTTTCACAGTTCTACTCCCCTAGTGAAATTCTGTGGCTGAGCAAGGATTTGAACCCTGGTCTCCCAAGTCCAACATGCTGCGCTTCACCACACTGGGTACTGCAGTTCTACTTGGCCGACTGTATTTCTTGATCCCCTTCCAAAGGACTCCAGAGGATGCTGTATCTTTAGTCCATTTCAGTTTTCTGTCTGGGCTAAAATCTGACATTTCACTCCTCCTACTGCTTAGATACAGTACTTTGTGTGTGTGTGTGTGTGTGTGTGTGTGTGTGTGTGTGTGTGAATTGGCTCTCCAACTCCTTTCCTTTCTCTTGCCTGAGCAGCAAAAGCCCTTGCACCAAAGTGATTGAGAAAGAAAGACTGTCTTTTGTATCAAGGGTTGGACATCTAGCAGTTAGACCACAGAAGCACAGGTATGGGTTGAATATTATTTATTTATTTATTTATTTATTTATTTATTTATTTATTTATTTATTTATTCAACTAACTTTTATATCTCTGTTTATAACCAGAGTAAATAATGTATAATAATACAAACAATAAAATCACAATTAACTAAAATAAATCACTAACAAATCACATCATATCACAGTTGCAAGCAGTTGAGGCAGAGGCAGGATTAATGCAAGATATAAGTGGATAAAGCTTCCTAGATGCCCTAAGCACATCCAATCTTGCCTGATTTCGGAAGCTAAGCAGGGTCAGCCCTGGTTAGTACTTGGATGGGAGGCCACCAGGGAATACCAGGTGCTGTAGGTGCCTGGAGGAGGAACTGGCAAGCCACTCCAGTATTCCTGCCAAGAAAACTCCATAGACATGGGGTCACCAAGAGTCGGTCATGACTGTAATGACACAACACACACACACACACACACACACACAAGTGGATATAACAGGGCGTCAAGAAAAAAATGTATGGCAAAGCTTGTTTGCGTAAGCAAGTTTTAAATTGGAGCTTAAAACTAGTGAGGAGGGCAGGCTGATCTGTAGGGACCGTCAGTTCTACAAAGAAGGGGCAACCACCCAGAAGCCTTGGCTCCGTGTTGTAATTCTCTGAGCTTCTCTCGGGGTCGCTATCCTCAGATGCTCCACCGGGGAAGAATGAGTGACACAGGAAGTTCTCTGTGGGAGAAGCCACTCTGCCAATTATCAAAGTCCCCTAAACCATTTAGGGCTTTGTATCTTAACATTAAGACCTTGAAGTCAATGTGGAATTGCATTGGGCGCAGGGTGATGTGCTGTAGAATAGAGGTGATGTGCTGAAAATGTCTCACCCCAGTAAGTATGGCCTCGGTATTTTGCACGAGCTGCAACTTCCACATTAGCCTCAAGGCCAGCCCCACGTATAACTTGATATGGACTTCATCAAATAATGGTCTGTTGTGGCTTGCAGTCTTTCCAGTTAGCATAGCACACCCTTGAAGATTTTTGAATCTTCTTTTTTTCCAGAATCCAGTGTAGGAATTTCTCCTTTTCCTTTTGTGGCTACTCTGCAGATAGCCTGTTGAATCTCTGAAATAAGGACTTGAACTTGACCATTAACATAGCCCATCCTAGGTGTTTTCAGCCCCTCCAATCTTTCTTAAGTATTCTATGCTATGGAAGAATTAAAGTCTTAAGATGTACTAATTGCCTGAGGGGACAAAAGCCTGTCCCATAGACTAATTTTTGCATTTTTTGGACAGGCTTTATTTTATTTTATTATAGAAGTTAGTGATAGATGCATTAACACAGACTGCTTTCCTCACTTGTTTTGCCTTTTTCTTTTGCAGGTCATTCTTATGCAATAGGCTAAACATAATTTAAATGTGCAGGATGAAAAAATGGCACAGGCACTGCTGGTACCACCAGGACCTGACAGCTTCCGCTATTTTACTAGAGAATCTCTTGCAGCTATTGAAAAACGTTGCGCAGAGGAGAAAGCTAAAAAGCCCAAACAAGATCATTCAGATGCTGATGATGAAAACGGGCCAAAGCCAAATAGTGACCTGGAAGCTGGAAAATCGCTCCCATTTATATATGGAGACATTCCTCCAGGGATGGTGTCCGAACCGTTGGAGGACCTTGATCCATACTATAGCAATAAAAAGGTGAGTTGGTAATAAGGTTACTTAAGATTTGCTTTACCTATTTCTGATAGTTTTTGTATACTCCTATCATTATATGAGCAAACTGTTCTCAGTTTATCGATGGAAAAGCATTGAAATCATTTGGAGTTTTGCCAGCAGCATTGTTTTTACTGACAACGTCCATGAGCTTCCTTACACCTGCTTGTATTCCTTCTTGCCTTGGTTGCTTTCTTCCTCAGTTGGCCTTCCTGTATTGAGGTGGGGTGGTGGTGAGAAGGAGGAGCACGTTCACTTGCTGGCTTATCAGGTTCCACCAAGCAGAATGGACGCTGAGGGAAGAAAGAGTGTCAGTTGGTGGCTGGTAAACCATGGTAGCAAAGAGGTGAGAGCCCCACTGAGGGAAGGCGGCACCATTCAGTGATCTGGACTCAGTTCTGTATTCATAGCTGCCCATCCAGTCATCTGAGGCAAATTTGTCATGGTGAGATCTCTAATAGCAGTTGCCTTAGAGGGCCTTGAGCAGTGAGGGTGGCTTTGACAACATGCCTTGAATCAAGAGCTTCCATAACCTGTTGACTGAGCTGCTCCTCCCCAGAGATTTGCTGATTTGGATGAGTTGGTTTCTTTTAAGAGTTTCTTCTGGCCATTGGGCTGAACTGCTTGTACCCTGGAGGGATGCATGGTAGGCACAAGCACTGAGGGGAAGGGGCATAGTTTTGAGAGTGACAGAGGAACCAGTAGAACAAAGTGGAAGGGGGAAAGCAAAGTTGCAACAGGGAATGATCTGAAAGATTGAGGAGACCACATAGTACTAAGAGCAAACATCCCAGATAGATAGATAGATAGATAGATAGATAGATAGATAGATAGATAGATAGATAGATAGATAGATAGATAGATAGATAGATAGATAGATATGGCAAACTTAGAGACCGAGTGCCCAAACTGCGATTAAAAACCCACTAATTATTCACAAAATGCCAAAACAGGAATTTAACCTGAATACAGGTGGCTGTGAAGGGGCGATGCTGGGGGCCCACAGAAAGGGCTCCGAGTGCCACCTTTGGCACCCGTACCATAGATTCGCCCACACCATCCTAGTATTTCTCTTCTAGTATCTATTGAGCACATAAGAGTTGATGGATTTCTAGTGATGTCTTCCCTCCAGCATCACAGTTATAAGAATGTAGGCATAGCAAAGGAGCTGTCCAACACAACAACGAGCAGGTTGAAGACAAGTATGATGATGAAACCTCTCCCTCCCTCTGTTGGAAACCTCTCCCTCCCTCTGTTCCACCTGGGATTTGTGCCTGGCTGAGAGGTGGGTCTGTGCCCTGAAGAGTCTTCGGCTCCTGCTCCCCTGGAGAGAGGGCTTATAAGACCAGCTTGACTCTCCACAGAGAAACCTCTCCCTCACTCTGTTCCACCTGGGATTTGTGCCTGGCTGAGAGGTGTGCCTGTGCCCTGAAGAGTCTTCAGCTTCTGCTCCCCCGGAAGGAGGCCTTTTAAGACCGGCTGGACTCTTCAGGGGCCCCTCTAACAGTTTTCCAGCCTGCTTCTGGTTTACCTCTATAGAGGAGGAGTTCATCTCCCTGTGCAGCAGCGAGGTCAGGTTGGAGGCTTGGCTTACCATGTGCCTTGTTTCAGGGGGGAGTCTGGGGGAGAAGTGGTGCCACTATTCAGAGGGTGACGGGCCAAGGAAGATATCGCGGTAGGGGTCAGACATGCCATTACAGGAGGAGGAGGGTCCATCAAAGACAGATTGTCTCTCCTCCTGGTCTGGCCCCTCTAATCTCCAGATACCTGGTGTTCTTGGCAACTGTGATTCTCTGGATCTAAAGCTGCTGCTGCTGAATGCCAGGTCGGTTAATAACAAAACTCAGATCATCCAGGACTTAATCCTGGATGAGAAAGCCGACCTGGCATGTATTACGGAAACCTGGTTGGACGAGGCGGGAGGGGTTGGCCTCTCCCAGCTCTGTCCTCAAGGATACCAGGTTCTGCAGCAGCCTCGATCGCAGAGGTGGGGAGGGGGAGTCGCACTGGTCTTTCATGAGTCCATCTCCCTTACCAGGCGCCCAGTTCAGCAGTTCATCGGGTTCGAGTGTCTGCATGTGGTGTTGAGTGGACCGGACAGGATAGGGATTCTGTTGGTGTACCGCTCGCCCTGCAACCCAACAGTCTCCCTACCTGAGCTGACATCAGTGGTCTCGGCAGTGGCATTGGAGTCCCCCCGCCTCTTAGTGCTGGGGGACTTCAATGTTCATGCTGAGGCCCCTGAGTCTGGTTCAGCTCAGGACTTCATGGCCGCCATGACAACCATGGGCCTGTCACAGAAGATCTTTGCCCCAACACACACAGCAGGACATGTATTGGACCTGGTGTTTATAGCTGAACAAGAGGGCAGTGATCTGGATGTGGTGGGGATCAACATCACTCCATTGTCATGGACAGATCATTTCCTGGCAGGGTTTAGGCTGGTTGCGGCCTCATCCCTCCGCAGAGGCGTGGGACTGTATTCTATGGTCCGTCCCCCCCGGAGGCTAATGGATCCAGAGGGTTTCCTGAGGGCTCAGGGGGATTTTCCAGCTGCCAAGACAGCCAACTCAACCACAGCCCTGGTTGATCTCTGGAATGGAGAAATGGCCAGGGCAGTGGATGAGATTGCGCCTGAGCGACCTCTGCCTTGTCGAAGACTCAGAGCAGCCCCTTGGTTTACCGATGAGCTGCGACTGATGAAGCGGCAGGGCAGGCGTCTAGAGCGACGGTGGTGGAAAACTCGTGATGAATCTGACCGAGCAAGGTGTAGAGCTCATTACAGAGCCTACTCCGTGGCAGTGGTAGCAGCGAAAAGATCTTTCTTCTCTGCTACCATTGCATCTGCCGGGAACCGCCCAGTGGGACTGTTTCATGTGGTGCAGGGCCTAGTCCATCCCCCCCCCGTGGATCAAGAAGCACACACAGTTTCCCACTGTGGCAAGTTCGCTAAACACTCTGCAGACAAAATCGATCGGATTTGACATGACTTCGATGCCACATTAGCATTTATGTCTGTTGATGTCCCCCTGGCAACTGTCTGTCCAGTTTTGTGGGATTCTTTTCAGCTTGTGCAGCCTGAGGATGTGGACAGGCTTCTTTGGAGTGTGAGGCCATCCACCTGCCGGCTCGACCCTTGCCCAGCCTGGCTCATTAGAGCTTCCCGGGCGGGACTGGCTGAGTGGACAGGGAGGGTGGTTAATTCCTCCTTGATGAATGGGGTTCTCCCACCTGCTTTGAAGCAGGCGGTGGTTAGACCCCTCCTGAAAAAGCCCTCCCTGGATCCCACTATATTAGATAATTACTGGCCAGACTCTAACATTCCATTCTTGGGCAAGGTGATTGAGCGGGTGGTGGCGTCTCAACCCCAGAGGGTTTTGGATGAAGCTGATTATCTAGATCCTTTTCAATCAGGTTTCAGACCAGGCTATGGGACAGAAACTGCCCTGGTCGCCTTGGTGGATGACATACACCGGGGACTAGATAGGGGGAGTGCGTCCCTGTTGGTCCTGCTGGACCTCTCAGCGGCTTTCGACACCATCGACCATGGTATCTTTCTGGGCCGATTGGCTGAGTTGGGAGTTGGAGGCACTGTTCTGCAGTGGTTCCGCTCCTACTTGGAGGATCGGTCCCAGATGGTGGTGCTGGGGGATGCCTGTTTGGCACCCTGGCCCTTGAAGTGTGGGGTGCCACAGGGCTCTATTCTGTCCCCCATGCTATTTAACATGTACATGAAACCGCTGGGAGAGGTCATCTGGGGATTTGGAGTCGGGTGCCATCAATATGCTGATGACACCCAGTTATATCTCTCCTTTCCCCCAGATTCCAGGGGGGCAGTGGAAGTCCTAGAGCGCTGTCTGGAGTCGGTGGCGATCTGGATGAGGGCTAACAAACTGAAATTAAATCCGGACAAGACAGAGGTTCTCCTGGTTCGGAAATCTTCGATGCAGGTGCTGGAATATCGTCCTGCTCTGAACAGGGTTGCACTCCCTCTGAAGGAGCAGGTCCGCAGCTTGGGGGTCCTCCTGGATTCAGAGCTGCTCCTGGATTCCCAGGTAGCGGCTGTGGCCAGGGGGGGCTTTACCCAGCTTCGGCTGGTGCACCAGCTGCGGCCGTACTTGGATTGTGCAGACCTGGCCACGGTGATCCATGCCATGGTGACATCAAGATTAGACTATTGCAATGCGCTCTATGTGGGGCTGCCCTTGAAGACGGCTCAGAAACTACAATTGGTACAGAATGTGGCAGCCCGGGTGGTTACTGGAGCTCGGCGGTACGACTCTGTCCGGCCGCTTCTCCAGGGACTACATTGGCTGTCCATTCGTTTCCGGGCCCAATTCAAGGTGCTGGTTATGACCTTTAAAGCCCTATACAGTTCAGGACCAGATTATCTGAGAGACCGCCTTCTTCCATATAAACCGGTCCGCCCCCTTCGGTCATCAGAGAAGGCCCTTCTATGAGTACCGCCACCCAAGGAAGTGTGAGGGGCGGCAGCAAGAAATAGGGCCTTCTCAGTAGTGGCACTGATATTATGGAATTCCCTCCCCTTTGAGTTGAGAACCGCCTCCTCCCTTGAAATATTCAAGTGAGGCCTTAAGACTTATTTATTTAGGCAGGCCTTTTGAGCCTCCAGCCTTCACCAACTTTTATAACATCTTACTTTTTAGTTTCATTGGCTGGGGACCTTTTTAAACTCTGCTGCAGCTACTGTTTTTTAATCTTGTTTTTATTGTATTATACTGTATAGTATTTTTATAGTATTTTATAGGTATTGTATTGTTTTTTACATTGTACTGTTTTTATTGTATTTTTATGAATTTGTTGTAAGCCGCCTTGGGTCCCTCCGGGGAGAAAGGCAGCATAAAAATAAAGTTGTTGTTGTTGTTGTTGTTGTTGTTATTATTATTATTATTATTATTATTATTATTATTATTATTATTATTATTATTATTATTATTATTATTATTATTATTATTATTATTATTATTAGGACAGCAGGGGGTTGACTTGGTAGCCACAGCTAGAGACCAAAGATATGGCTCTTGTCAAAGGAGGTGTAGCGGTAGCAAAACCTAGGCATCAGCTTAAATGTTTTAAATCTGATCCTGCAGCTGCATCTCTTCCTGGTGTGCTAGAGAGTCAGTCTTTGTTCAGGTGTGATCAAGAGGTCCCCCCCCCGCCCCCAGAATAATACTAGCAACAGGAAGTCCTTGCTTAGTGCTGTAAGTTAGGCACCCTTTCATCTAAAGCTTGCTTTTACATGGGCTTATTGGTAGCATTTTCCCTAAGGCCCTAGGGAGGCTGGTAGCCCTCAGCTGGTAGCCTCCTATCTTTGCTCAGTTCTCATTAGAAATATTTGTGATGTCCATGCATTTATATATGCCTACATTTCATTAACCTTGGATGTCTTCACATGCTGAGACACCACTATAATGGCTAGAATATCACTGATGATTTACACTTGCATTATTCAGTTATTGTAAATTACTGTAGCAAGTTGCTGCTAATTAATCACATGCTTGTGTTCCGAGACATATACCCAGTTGCATAACTGAGTGAATGCCCAGGAATGTAACCAGCACCTTATTAATTAAGGACAATTTGCCATCACTACTTATGCAAGCATAAATCCTCCACTAGATTTGACTACTGTGTCATGTTGACAAAAAACTGTCTTCAAATTCTTGTGGCTCTTCTACTACTACTTAGAGATGTGAAGGCCCAGAAAAAAATAAAAAATTCAGAAAAAACAGGTTTTTCTGGGGTTTTTTTTTTTTCAAATAATTGATAATGGAATGTTTTACTTTAACATGATGAATAAAATATTTCAATATTTCAAATATTTTCCAAATTATTTCTAAAAAATATCATTGAAACTTAGTCCCACTTCCTTCTATACATTTCCCCCTCTTCAATTATTTCTATGAGAATGAGGTTTTTATTTTGTTTTTATTTAATACTGTGAAGGGGAAATGTGAATAATTGTTAATTCTGGATTTTTAAACATTGTTTTGTAGTGGGGGTTTCCGTTCCAAATAAACTACTAAACAGTTCAGGAGAATATTACTCCATTTGTTACTTACAATTGCAAATAAATATTATTTAAGAAGTAAAATCTGTTTGTAATAATTGTTTGGATACATTATATTTTAATATGCTAGTTGTGATAATTTTATGCCAAGTCAAATTGTCTATAGTTATATTTTATGTTTCTAAAGTAACAGAATGACTATAAATCATTAAAAGGGAGGGGAGTGCTAATGTAGCATTTTTTTCAATTTTTCTGAAAATATCTGTTTTTTCCCGGAGGGAAAAGTAGAAAAAAAGGTTTTTTCCCCGAGCTTCAAAATTTCTGGAAATTTTACATCTCTGCTGCTGCTGCTGCTGCTGCTGCTGCTGCTGCTGCTGCTGCTACTACTACTACTACTACTACTACTACTACTACTACTACTACTACAGTAATACCTTGGATTATGTGCATAATCTGAAATATTCTTGAAACTAGAACACTCTTATCAAAGCAAATTTTCCCATAACAAATAATTGAAATACAGATTATTCATTCTGGGGCCCCATAGACCACATAGTGTACACATAAAGTGCCAAAACCCACAAAATAAGTTGGCTAGGGGTCCAGGTCACCATCATGGTTTAGGTACCTGGCTGTGGAATCTGCTATGTTTGAGACTAACAGCTGGGTTTTACTCTGTGTTTTTAATGTAACAATAATAAAATGCAATTTGTAGCCATTTACATACTTGACTAGCTGCCCCAGGACTAGAAATGGTTTGAAAAATAAAAAAAGATGTTGAAAACAAATTAAATAAAAATATTAATACAAATGAAAATAAACCCCTAACCTGGACTCCCCTCTGAAAGCCTTTATGTTACAGACTGTATGTATGAAATATTTTTGTTGCATATAAATGTATAATTTTTCCCACAACATTGTACATTCTTGTTTTCCAGACCTTCATAGTATTGAATAAAGGGAAGGCAATTTTCCGATTCAGTGCCACATCTGCCTTGTACATGTTAACACCTTTCAATCCCCTCAGAAAAATTGCTATTAAAATTTTGGTACACTCATATCCTTTTCAAGTACTGTAGTTGTTTTTACATGCGTGAAATGAAATTTTAAGCCTTCTTCCAATGCTGTTCTTGAGAGAAAATTGCTACCATATTTATGCATACAAAGAGATACAGTATTACCTTTTAGTAGTTTACAGGTCAATTCCCTGTAAGGGAAGCTGTGGAGAAGTGAGAAAGCACTTCAAGTAGTTGCTAGAAACTCCAGCTCAAATCAGGGTAGGGAGTCCTTGCTAATCAGGTTTATCAGGGCTGTTCAGCTTTTATGCTTTCTGATTTGTCTGCTGCCACAGGCCACATAACCACAAAGCAAACGAGAGCAGT